>OZ034967.1:28526963-28546963 GCA_964030785.1 Siderastrea siderea
GTCCAAAACCTCCACCCAAATGCCGCATCTTTGGCAGAGCTCCGAAAGTTCAGTTTCCTCAATAATGATGCAACTGTTGATGGCCTTGTTAACGAGCTTCCACGTTACCTAGCGGCTGCTGACGGCACAGTTATTGAGGAAGAAGAGGAGAAGGTACAGTGAAAAAACTAAACAAAATAGTAGTCATTTGTGACATGTAACGATTTAGGTAACGGAGGTTGTTGAAAGGATGTCGCACAATTTTCTCACATTGTAAGAGTAATAATAACATTAACTTAGAGGTAACGTCAGAGAACGGAGACTAGCTTACTTTACAGACAATCCTGGGTTTTCGTTGAAAGCAATAACATTGTTATAATATTTTTACGATAATAATTCAGTTTGATCGTGGCATTTTTTCGTTGTCCCGCATCAAAACCCAGTGCAATGCCTTTTATAAAGTGGCAGGTGGATAATTTCCTTACAGCTGCCTCCAAAAACACGTGCCAAAATCCAGAGAGCGCACAGAGAGAGAAAAATGGAACGTGAAGGAATAACAAAAAAGAAAGGAAAAAAACCCAGAGCCGAAATCCAAAGAGACTACAGAGAGAGGAAAAAGCAGGCTGACAGCGAAGCCTTCTTGAGAAAGGAAAGGGAACGCAAACGTGCCGCATATACACCGACGTGTCTACTATCTGAAAGTTTACAAGCTAAACGACGTAAAGAAAACCGAGAAAAAGCACGTCGATTTAGAAATAAATTAAAGGCAACTTCCATCGTTGAAGACGAAAATAACGATCAGAATGGCGTCGAGGAGGCCGACGAAGAGGCTGGGTGTTCTTCTAATATCCAGCAGAAAGGGCGACTTGTGATCAAAATGGATTTTAAGGCAGCATCAAGGCGAGTAAGTACCAGGAAGAGAATAAGCTGGGGAATTTCGAAGGCAAACAGAAAAATCAAGAGTCTTGAAAGCAAGAAAAGCAAGTTACAACGGAAAACATGGATGCTAGAGAAACAACTCCAGAGAGCCAACAAACATAAAGCAAAGAAACGCACGCCGACCGGACCAGAACCGACTGCTGCGACGACTGCACCTAACACTCCTAGAAGTAAGACCAACTCGGCCATTAGAGAAGCTGGTGTCAGCCCTAGAAGCTTGCCACCCCAAATTCGCAAGCAGCTATTGTTTGCCCAAGTTATGGTAGATGAAGTTAGCACTTCTCTAAATACAAGGAGCACCGCCTTCAATAAAAGCACGGGTCGAGGACTTGCAGCCAGTATTGTGTCCGGGAAACTCCTCCACAGGTACCGTTTGATCAGACGAATGGGTAAAGCTATTTCCGTGAATAGATCCCTCCTAAGTAAATCAAAGGGGAAATTGGTGTATTCAAAGAAGTCACGCCTGGCCGAAAAGCAAAAGGAGTTGGACAAGGCCATCACAGAGTTCTTGGAAAGGGATGACAACTCAAGAATGATGCCAGGAAAAGGCGATTTCACAAACTGTGATGGCGTTAAAGTACAGAAGCGCTATCTAAATGATTACATGCACAATCTCCATGCAAAATTCAGAGCTGAGAACCCAGAAATAAATGTTAGCAGATCTGTGTTCTGTCGTAGACGACCCGCACATATCTTTCCAACGTCATTCACCTCCCGTCACACTTGCCTTTGTCAACACCATCAGAACATGTCACTAAAACTAAGAGGCATAAAGGAATGCAGGATTAAAGTTACCACGAATCCTGACACCTTCATCAAGGAGAACAGCACTGATGGCCAAGGTTTGCATGACATCGTCAGTGCACTACCAGCTACGGTGAAATATAGCCAGTGGAAGCGTGTCGAAGATGCTGACGGAAAAAAGAAGATGAAAATCGTGTCTTTTGAAGTAAGGAAAAAGGAATTTGCCACCACCCTGAGGGAAGATATTCAGACGTTTTCAGAGCACGTTGCAAGAGTGAAAACTCAATATGATCAGCTGAAGAAGTCAAAAGATCGCCTTCCTGAGAACCATGCCATTGTACAGATGGACTTTGCTGAAAACTACACCTGCCATCGAACGAAGAAGTGCAGTCAGCCTACTGGAATGCGTCTATGGTAACTCTCCATCCAGCTGTCGCCTACATGCAATCAACTGATGGAAAGATGGAGCATAACAGCAGAGTTTTTGTGTCAGACGAACTGGGCCATAGTGCAGGAACAGTATTTGCCATTCTGAAGAAGCTGCTCTCTGAAATGAAGTTAGCATCTCCTAATCTTACCCATGTCCACTACTACACGGACAGTCCGACATCCCAGTATGGTAACAAAACGATATTCTACATCATAAGCAAACACAAAAGCTTATTTGGAGTGAGCGCTTCGTGGAATTACTTTGAAGCTGGTCACGGGAAGGGTCCATGTGATGGCATTGGTGGATCAGTTAAAAGAATGGCTGACGAAGCAGTTAGACAGCAGAAGGTGATCATCCAGGATGCAAGTGACTTCTTTTCCTGGACACAGCAGTACATGTCAGCAAGCTCTGTTTCCTTCACTTTTGTTTCACAACAAGACTGCAAGGCAGCCCAGCAAGAGATAGAGGCTTTTGGGGACATCAAAACTGTGACAGGGACAATGAAGATCCATGCCGTTGCTAGTTTGCAGGATCACGAGCAAGCAGAGGTCCTCGCAAGAGAAACCTCTTGTTACTGTGAGCAATGCTTCAGCAATGGAGTATTTAGTGTGGACTCACCTTGCAAGTGGAAAAGACATCTTCTGAAAGAATTTCAACTACAGGTAAGGTGATGCACTACGCACCAGATTAATCTGGTTATATGGCTGCTGGGCGTTGGTCTTTTTCAACTCCAATGAGTTACACGTTGTTTTTGTACAATAGTCATAAGCATGATTTTTGAGATATGATATAACACAAGATTTGCTTATTCCTCAGAAAACGATTTGGTAACAAATCAAATCAAATCAAAGGAGTAATAGACAGTAGTTCATGATAATCAAAAATAATGGGTATAGACGATAGGATTTAAATTGTTTTAGTGAACTTCGAAATGATTAGTGCCGAGAATATGGGTAAAAATTACTTTTCTTCATTAATTAGTTGTGACATAACCTCCGTTACCAAAATCGTTACCATAAAACACTCTCTTATTCGGATTTTTACCCACGGTTATAGGGGAACAGCCCTTAACAATAGGAGAAAGCTACTCAATACAATAAACATGAAGAGCTCTGTTGAAGAAAGCCTTGGTTTTCAAGTAGATACTTATAGAGATGAGGGTTACAATTATTTTTTGCCTTATTTCCTTGAATTTTTGAATTTTTGAATTTTTGACAGTCAAGCATAAGCTGCTTTGGCCATAAATCCACAGAAAAAGATACAAGTATAAAGATGTTTTATCCATAACCTCTGTTACCAAAACCGTTACCAAGGAAAAACAAAAAAATAGAATTTTGGCAGATTCAATGATCAAAAGACTGAAAAATATACAAAAACAATACGAGGTAGTTTTTATAACTGCAAAAATCTTTAACATACCCAGCCAGATAAAGTTACTATTAAGAACTTTAGACATTATGGCATTTTTAAAATCTATTTTTGTGCAACCCTGGTGATCTGTAAAAGCTCAAACGAAGACTGGAATTAAAGGATATGTTTTATTTTTAGACATTATGTGTGGATAATTATATCGGCGTTTATGCTAGATGAAAATTTTAAGATTTCATTTGACATACTGGTACAAAAAAGCAATATTCAATTTGACACATTGTAAAAAAAATGCTATTTTTTTAATGGCCACCCCCACCGATAAAAATATCATTAAAAGTGAGACAATTTAGAATTACATGCTAATTTTTTCAAATTTTTGTCACTATATTATAAAGGTTTCTTTTAGAATAATCGAGAACACAATCGGGGAAAGTTCATTTTTCTCGATTTCTTAAATCTCAATGGCTCACTTTAATTGGGAATGGGTGTTAAACATGCGGCATTTAAAATGTAACAGCTCGATTCAATTACCATCTTAAATACCTCCAAACCAATCCCACTTCAAATATGAAAGAAAAAAAAGTGGTTGAAAGACCGAGATATAGAATGCATGACTAAGAAATAGTAACACTACTGCCCAAATATAAGCACACGTTCAAAGCACCACATTCAAAGCAACTACACTGCTTCTACGCAAAAATAACGTGCGCACCAAATCAAATAACGGTCAACTCCTTTCAACCTAACACAGAGAAAAAAACGCAACACAGTGGGTATACTGTAAAGACACAACAAAAAGCCTTTACCAAACAGAATGCCATGTCATTTTCCAAAGTACATGAGCTTGCATATTAAGAGCAACTCACAAAACCAATCCCAGCATCTGATGAGACCCATGTGGAGGGTCAAAACTATGGTCTAATCAGTGTTTTCAAAATCAGCCATCAGCTGTCACATCCGACGGCAACTTTTGGATTTGCAATGCCTACTTTCCTCTTAGGTAAATTATATAATAAATAAAACTTTTGATACAAGTGGTAAGTGTTCAGAAAGCCATTGTGAGCAAGGAAATTTGAATTTTTTCTGGAGAATTTCGCCAAAACATCGCTTGAGTGTGCTTTGATAAGTTCTTTGATACGTCAAGTTAACGTTGAGGATGAGTCATAGACTGGGCCTCAGTTACAGGGAACATTGTAGACGGGGGTTTCTGACAGAAAGTACCCTATATAAGATGCCACATTTCGTCTCCAAAAACACGGCAAAATGGCAGAAAAGCGACAACATGGATTACCGGAGATGTGGTTGCTAGCAGCGACAAACAAGAAGAAGAAAAAGGATGCTCCAGGTAATAATGTAACGTTTTCCAGAAGTAAGATATAATTTTGTCACTTTTTGTAATTGAGCGTTAGCCAACTCATTTACATACATAATTCTTCCCGAACTTGATCAACTGCATGTGCGATGGAACACGTACATCTCCGGCTTTTTCAAAATCCCCGTGATTTCGCATTGTTTGGAAAGGGCACAGTGTTAATCTGTTCAATTTATATTTGAATTAAATAAAAGGATGCACGTATGTTGGAAGTGACTAGTGTTTGAGTGTTTACTTACTTTTGCACACTGTATGGACAAAAATACCCAAAACAAATAATGATTTTAATGTAAAAATTTGTGAGCTTATATATTTTGTGCTCATTGAACACTGATACCCCGTTTGCAGACTCTGAGCCTAACAACACTAATAGAAGTAAAGGTATGCTTTCTTCAGAAAATATTGGCAATCCTCGCAACTCTTTTGGTTTTGAGGTAACATACGTAATTTGACTTCAATGGCCAACTTTTTATCTTGGATAGAGCGTAGCCACACAAGAAATGGATTTGTCAATAGTGGTTATTCTTACTGTTGGGTAACCAAACTGAAGTGGAGACAACAACGTCAGAGACAAGATCAAAGCAACCACAGGCAACCACTGAGACACCAACACAGTCTGTGTCTGCAAAATCTCAAAGCCACTCAGAAAAAACACCTGGTCATGGTCAGATCGCAGAGATTGCCAAGCAGTTCCCTGACATTGACTCCTCAAGAGTTTACCACTACATGTTCCGCATGAAAAAGCATTGCAATGACATTTCCAAAGAAGAGCATAATAGAATCAAAGTCCAAAATGGGAAAAGCTCCATCACAGTTGGCTTGGAAACAAAGCGATGTCCTTTTGCCAGCAAAGTGCTATGTTCTGGCTGGTGAATATTGAGGGGGAAGGACTTAATTGCCTTCTACGTAAAAAGCACCAAACATCAAATTCTCAAAACAAAGATGTTAAGTTCACTGTAAAGCCCTGTGTTCGAATAAAGGAGCAAACACTCAAGAGTCATTTAGAGTGCAATGCACACAAAAGAGCAGTATCAGGAGAGCTGTTGAATCGATTAGACCGTGCAGCAGAAGTTGAAGATCAAGTATCTTAATGCCTTTTATGCTATTTACTGGCTGGCAAAACACTGCATTGCAAACAAGCACGCAAACAGCCTCATCATGTTACTTGAACATCTTGGGTGTGAAGTAAAGGCATTTCAGCACTGATCTCCAGGGTTGGTTAGAGAAATTATTCAGCTTATTGCCAAAACCATTCAAGACGAAATTGTTGATCAAGTGAAAACATCTGCCACCTTTGGAATCCTCACGGATGACATGACAGATGTGACAAGTAAATAGCAAATGATTATTTTCATAAAGTATTACTGCAGGAAAGATGAAAAAGTGAGAACAAAGTTCCTCTCAGTGTAGAGTGCCCTTGAACAGGCGAAAGCTGAAGTGCCAATGCTGAAACGTTGTTTCAGGTGCTTTGTAGCAAACTAAATGAACTTGGTCTTGATGTAACCAAGGTCGGTGACATGGCGTCGGATGGTGCCTCTGTTACGCTGGGTCGCAACAATGGCGTAGCAGCCAAGTTAAAGGCTATTGTGCCTTCTGTAATTGTTGTGCATTGCGTTTGCCATCGGCTCGCACTAGCTTGTGCAGATTCGAACCAAGAGTTAAGCTACATGGAGAAAGTCACAAACTATTTGACTGAACTCTGGAAGCTCTTTCAGTTTTCCAATCAGAAGATGGCAGTTTTTATGAAGATGCAGCTGAACCTATGTAACCTCCAACTGCTGCCCAATGTAAAAAAGAAAACTGCTAAGATAAAAAGAGCATGCAAGACACAGTGGCTTTCCACAGACAGTGCCGCCAAATCAGCTGTTGTAAACTTCCCAGCCATCATCCAAACCCTTCTCAAACTGGAGGACAAATGTGCCACTTCAGCGGGGTCGTTAAAGCACATCAACACAACAAAGCTTCTGAGTACACTTAACATCCTAAGTTCTGTTCTTGTCTGTATTCTTTCTTCAGTTTTGGAATTTTATGTTTCAGTAACTGTTTCTGTTTCTTTCCTTACTTTTCCTTTTAATATGTGTGTTTAATTTCAGATATTTTAATGTTGTAATTAGGATGTGTGAAATGCCAAATAAAGATTATTAAAAAAAATACTACGTTCTGTTCTGCCCAAGCTTTCCGATGTCTCGAAAGCCTTCCAAAGGACAGTGGTCAATTTCAGCCACAAGAAACCATGTCTAGATTAATTTTTAAAAAATGTCTGGATTCTGCCAAGGCTGCCTTGAATGAGTTGCAGACATATCAAAGTCCAGTTGAGGACTTTAAAGCTGCCTCAGAGAAGCTGAATGAAGAGGGACTTCTTGATTTTCTGGTTCCTGACAGTTGTAGACGAGATGAAGACCATGTTAGTGACCTACACCAACGCTCTTATAACAAATATGGATGACCGTTTCAAGGAGTCCTTACCAGTAGTGACGGTATTGGCCATATTCGACCCTCTGTTGATGCCTTCAGCTGGTTATTTCATGTCATAATTGTGGGCTTGCAGAGATGGAGATAATAGCTAAGCACTTCTTCCCTGAACGAATTGATAAACAGGAAAGAGTCAAAGCCGAATGGGGGAAAATAACGTATGACATACGTCATTGGAAGACCAAAATGCCAGCAGAGATCAAGGAAGGGGCCACAAAAAACACAGAACAGCTGCCAACCCCGATCGAGTGGTGCCTGTCCAGGATACTGCAGATGCAATGTGCCCTGGGTTCACTGTATCCTTGTATCTCTAGGGTCTCAGAAGTCGCATTGGCATTACCAATTTCCAATGCTTGGCCTGACAGAGGGGCAAGCAAGATCAAGTTAATCAAGCCAAGACTAAGAAGTCGTTTAAAGAACGACCTTTTGAATTCCCTACTGCAAATATCTGTCAATGATCCGGAGTTCTTCTCAGAGGACAGTGATGATGTCATCCAACGAGCAGTTAAACTACAGATGAAGGCAAACAAAAGGAAGACGGTTGCATACAAGACAAGCAGAGGAAAAACAGCACTACAAATTGGGCCAAATGATGAAGCCAAGATTATCCAAGCAGATGCTAGTACTCAAACGGAAGAGGAAATAGTTTAAATTGAGGAAAAAGAACAAGAAGTGGTAGCAAAAGTCTTCTGCTTAGATGACGAGCACAACGAATCTGACGACAGTAGATGGGAGGATGATGACAACGATAATGAGGACTACTTTTCTGACTAAAAGTATTTTTCTCAGAAGACAAAGAATCTCCATGTCTTGTAGATCATTTTCAAACGTAGATTCAGGAAATGTTCGTTTAACTCCTAGTTGCTGTTCATACTACCAAATTTCACTTCAGTTAAAACTCATTTTCGACGATCCATTGCGTGATGGGTCGAATTCGACTCAATTAAAAATTCGCAAAAATTGGCGTTACTTCCGTTTTCCTCCAAATTTGGAGTACAGGAAGTTGATAGATTTAGCCAATCACCCAGCGATTTTGGTCTAAGACACTTAAATGTGTCCTAAATGACGAATTTTTTTGAGTCACCCTCTGCGTGTTGAAAATGGCGTCCGCTCCGAAGAGATTTTGAGCAGAATTTATCGATCCAGGAGACATTCCCAACACGATTTAGAATTCCTATGAGGAGCCCGAAAGTTTTTCAAGTGATAAAGAGAGTATTTTGGGCCGGCAGCTCAAAAATCAGAGTGAAGAATGAAGGTAAGCGATCAATAACCTTTCCAACACGAGGTTTCCCAATAGTAACGCAGTTGAAATTATGTTCTTGAAATGGGAAGATATGCTCTTCAGGTCGTCCTCCTGCTTCAGAATTCTTGCCTATTTCATGAAATGTGTCTATAAATTCATATTTGAGAGAGATTTTGAGCAGAATTTATCGATCCAGGAGACATTCCCGACACGATTTAGAATTCCTATGAGGAGCCAGAAAGTTTTTCAAGTGATAAAGCGAGTATTTTGGGCCGGCAGCTCGAAAATCAGAGCGAAGAATTAAGGTAAGCGATCAATAACCTTTCCAACACAAGGTTTTGCAATAGTGACGCAGTTGAAATTATGTTCTCGAAATGTGAAGATATGCTCTTCGGGTCGTCCTCCTGCTTCAGAATTCTTGCCTATTTCATGCAATATGTCTATAAATTCATACTTGAGAGTGAACAGCGCGATAATTTTGAAGGAAACCTTATTTGAGCGACTTTGGTCGAGCGAAGAGGGACGCGTAATTCAATCCCACGCTAAGAGGATTATATGGTTGCTATGGAGAAATGCTAATAGGTCAAATTCCTAGAATGGTTGAGATAAAAAATGATAACTAATTTCAGTTTTGTTCTTTTTCAGCCAAATTTTCAGGACGTTTTGCTGATATGATATGGAACATTTTTCCTTTCCATCTAAATACAATTACATCATCATTTTGGAAGAATTTACTTTTTTCCTCAAATATATGAATAATTTATGCTGTTTTATGTTAAGATTTTTTTTCAGAAATAGTTTGTGTTTTTATGATGAGATATATTTTTTTCTGAGAAGCCCATTTTA
The DNA here is from genome assembly GCA_964030785.1 of Siderastrea siderea. Taxonomy (NCBI): domain Eukaryota; kingdom Metazoa; phylum Cnidaria; class Anthozoa; order Scleractinia; family Rhizangiidae; genus Siderastrea; species Siderastrea siderea. The sequence continues at coordinate 28,536,360 of OZ034967.1, forward strand.
TCCCCTTGCAAATGAGATATTGTAGACCACATTCCTGTAAATACCTGTCGAGATATTAAATAAAACCTGAATCGTGGTCAATTTCGCCTTTTTGCATTGTTGGAAATGAGTTAAATGATGAAGTAGGACTGAACGGTAATTGTGATCGATAAGTAATAAGGATATTCAAAATTGCAAATGTTTTTTGAGTTTAAAATAGTTCATGTATAGCTTAAGGACGTTCGTGCGAAAAACTACAATACAGATTTTTTTCATACTTTGGCTACAGTCAGATAATGAGTTACCTATGTCAGAAATGCAAAAAAATTGGGGGGGTCACCGACTTCGTTTTCAAAATAAAGCGCGTGGAAAACTACCCCAATTTTGACAAATTGGCCCTCGCAACTCGACATGGCCTCAGTGCTTGTTAGTTGAAAAATATTTAAAATGATTCGCTGTAGACCCACTTTCTTAGTCAAATTTTATTTAAGTGGGTCTGTCAAGTAAACAATGTGAGCTGGTTTCGTCCTTTTAGTTAAACTCGTCCTCTAAGATGGACTTTTGCGAACACCGTGCAGCTACAATGATAGCATAATTCAATGATGCAAAGGCAGAAAAGTTGAAAAAAATCAAACTTCCACAATACAGATTTTCTTTAATTTTTCTCAAACCGTAGATAATTGACAGAGAGAGTGATCTATCAAAATAAAATATGGGGTCACTGAACATTTAAGAGAGTTAAACCCGTGCATAGATACTAAAGTGCCCACTGGCCCTATATATCTCCACATTTCTTCAACAGCGTGCGTGCTCAATGCATGACGTGGCAGTGAATTGCGTGCGCAGTAAGGATGCGCAGAAAAAATTAGCGCGAACGTCCTTAAGTACGTTTTTTAGCCTTTTTCAGGCTTCAAGAGAAGGCCCAGAAAAAATGCATCTGTCTAGGCTGGACAAAATACAACAGCTATCACGTACATGGATCTACATGAACAAAGCTATGCAGAGTTAGCTTTTATCGGTTATTGAAAATTCAATAACATGTACCTTTGCTGTTTCTTAATCGCTTTTACTTTTTACAACCCAAATTATGTACTAATATTGTGGTTAAAGTTATTAAAAGCATCAAAATTTATCAGTATTTTAGATATCTAATATTTGCTATTTTTGCATCTCAAAATGCGGGAAAATGCATCTCTGAGGGTCCAGAAATTCAAACTTTCCTTGGGGAGCATGCCCCCACACTTCGGGCCTTCAAACTCCTACTGAACTACATGCAACTCCTACTTTAAAAACTGTTGAAAACATCGGTCTTGCCTGTACAAATCGGCAGTCGAAAGACTTGCTTACAAAAGGTAGAAACATCAAGCTCCATATACATGAAACTCACGGTTTCGAAAGGGGTAATTGTAACACATTTGGCTGAACACAATGTTAACAAACGGTGCAAAACCTAATAAAAGTGAAAGAATGGCACTTTAGAAAATAACGACAGTCATTCTAACGACAAAGCTTTTAACAGCCACTGTTCACATGCTTTCTTAAAATCACATACTTGTCAGTGCAAAAGTGAAACAATGATTGTGTTGTTTTCAACTTGAGGTGTGGGTCTAATGAATTCCAAAGTTAAACATTTCTGAAAACATCTTGAACAGGCAAAACGCATTGCTTTTCAGTAACAACAATTATAACAATAATGCCCGCTTCTGCTGACCTCTTGCAGGAGTGTATGCTTTCAAACTCAGGAGGAGTTTCTAGTCTCACAAATTTCACCAAGCTTGCGCACATTATTAGCGACTTAAAAAACAAGTTTCAGTTCAAACTAAGATAAAAGACAATCAATAGAACACAATGGGAAAAGCTGTTCCTTCCAATCCCTTCTCTCTACTTGATTTAACGATTCATTTCCACATAATGTACCTTAATGAACCCAAGTAAAATAAAAGTCAACATTGCATGCCATGGCTACACACAGAAATGAAGATAAGACCCCCTGTGAGGCAGTCTATGCTGATGCACGCAGGCAATATTATAGCCCTGCCATAGAAATAGAAACCTACAATTTAATACAATTCAACACAATACAATTTTATTCAAGGTGAAGAGAAAAAATAAATAAATAAATAAAAATACATCTTGAAAAGAAAACACAAGGTTAACCCTATAACGTTCTGTTAAACAAAAAGTAAAACAGAATGTATGTACACTAATTAACTAATTGTGTGGTTCCAGAAAATATCCATACCCCTCCCACGGAAGGTTTTTGGTTTGCATCCCCCCCCACCCCTTAGGAATTTCCGTTCCAAGGGGGTCTTTGATGACCCCCCTCCCCCCAGGAATTTCCACGTTATGCGAACATGGTTTTTGTTGTAACATTTACTATTATAACATCCATTTTCAACATATAACGTTTTTTATTGTTCTATACTATTGGCATGTTTGCTAGCGGGTTTGAAATGCTCTGTTTTTCACGAAAATTTGTTTAAACCGAGTGTTGTAACGTTCTCTTAACGTTGGTGCCGAGGGTTGCCGCGAATAATTTGCGTGCTGAAGGCGACGTAAACAACGAAGCCAAAATTTTGAGAATTGAAATTGTGTTTGCCACACTCAAACCTGCCGTCAAAAGCGAAACTGTTGAATGTAAATTACACTAAAAATCGACGGTTATGATGTTCGAGTGAATTTGAAAAAAGTGAATTTGAAGAAAGTGAATTTGCAAACCGTGAGTCTAAAAATAAATTGCACAGAGGTATAAGAAATCGAACCTTTCTTCCCGCACTTTATCCTTTGTTTAAAATTGAAATAGTAAATGAAGGTCAAATGGAAACTCAAAGATAATGACAACTGTAAAAGAATTTGTAAGAAATAGCTAATATAGACTGAACTTTTAGTTTCAGTTCAAAAACGCATCAAATTTGCATAACGCGTGAAATCTGACCTTTTCAAATTATGAGCGTCACTGTTTATGTAACGCAACAATTCTACCTCGATGACATCCGGTGAAAAGCGGCTGAAAACCCTTTGCTGGATTGCGCGATAAAAAGATTTTTGTATTTGTTTAAACAGCTTTGGTGTTTAGCGAAAAACGTTCCCATTGAAAGGATTGAAAACGGTGCAATATTCACCAAAGGCCAAGGAGACACGTAATTTTCCGTAAACGCGAATATGCGAATCAGATCTACTGAAATTTCATACAAATCAAAGTCGCAATATTTGGCAAGTCAGTCAACATATTTGTGTAGTTTTGAAGGTCAAAACAGCCTACGTGAGCATTACTTGGTGCTTGGGATCAATCGTGCGTTGCTTTCAACTTTTTCGTGTTTCTTCACCCTCTGGAAAAGGAGCTTCCTATGAACCCCCCACTCCCCTCGAAAATTTCTGCCTTTGAACCCCCCTCCCCCTCGGAATTTCCAGTGACCTTCCGTGGGGGGGTATGGATATTTTCTGGAACCACACATTCCAATAGAAATAATTTAAACCACAATTCAAAAAGTTTAAAAGTAAGTGCTATTTACATTTTAAGAAAAGATTTCAATCTTGCTTTAAAAAGTTGAGAAGTTCTCACCTCTACCACCTGGTGCAGTAGGTTATTCCATTCTTGAATAATACGTACAAAAAACGAGTATTTGTAAGAATTACATTTCATGCTTTTCACATACAGTTTGAAAGAATGATTGGCCCGAGTGCGGTTACTTTTACTTAGTTCAAAACATCACTGAATTTCAAATTACTTAGTCCAAACTCAGTATTTAAACATTCTACAAGAGAGATGAAGAGTATCCTTTTCTCTAAAGTGGGCCAATTTAGGATTTCAAGTTGATCTTTGTAATCCATTTCTCCCCTTTCTTGGACATCTTGCAAAAGATTGCATACAGGAAGGTTACAAAAGGATACCATGCTCCTACCTGAACATCTGTAGATTCTTTCATATTCACAGGTAACATAGAAGGGCAACAAGTCATTGAGAGACTCATTGAAAAAGTCCAATGTCATTGAGAATGCTTTTGAAAACGGCGATGAATTTCCAGGTAAAGAAACGCTTGGGTATATTTTCCTCAACTCGGATCTGGAAGAAATAGCTACATGGACGAGTGTTGAAAAGAGCAATCAGAAGGTAAAACACCTCCCAGAGGCAAAATTGCATTGTTTTTTTCGTAAAGCCATTGGGAAAGGCAACAAGCCAATTAGCACCGATGCGCTCTCAGATGAAGAAAAAGAAGAGTTTCATCAGGTCGGTGTGCTCAGAAATAACATGCCAAGAGCACTTCTGAACACTGTTTGGATGAACAATTGTATTTATTTTGGCATGAGACCTGGACAAGAGCAGCGAGACCTCTGCTGGGGAGATTTAGAACTCAAAACCAATGCAGATAGAGTTCGTTACGTGAAGTTTTCCCCCGAGCGTCAAACAAAAACACGCACTGGCGAAACCCGAAAAATGTAAGAGAAAGCAAGCCAAAGATGTTTGAAAACCGCAATAGCCCCAAGCGCTGTCCTGTTACCACTTATTTGGCTTATAAACATCAAAGACCACCAGAAATGATGGACGACAGTTACCCGTTTTATCTCGCTATCAACACCGAAGTTCCAAAAGCAGGAAAGAAGTGGTTTAAAGCTTCCCCGCTAGGAGTAAATTCACTCAGGTCAATGGTAAAAAACATGCTGGTGGCCTTTCAAGTTCAGTCAGACAAGAAATTGGTAAACCACAGCACAAGAAAGCATCTCGTCCAGAAACTTGTGGATAGTAATATTCCAACAAATGAAATTGTACAAATCACTGGACACAAGGACATAAATTCGTTGAATAACTACTCGGCTATATCTGGCAAAAGACAGCAGCAAATCTCGGCAGTTTTATCCGGAGGAAAGGAACTCTCTACATGTACTTCAGCGATGATTCAGTCTTCGCTAATACTCACAGTGGATGAGATTACAGCAATGGCTACCATTCAACCCAGCATAAGTGCAGGAACTTTGCCCTTTTTTATCAGAGCCAGGTAGGAAAAGTGAATATTTTCACTACTTCAAATCAAAACAGCGGTGAAATTGAGCAGAAACAGTTTAAAAGACAGCGAATTATTATCAGTGACAGTGACGAAAGCCAATAAAAAGTCTTTAGTTGTAAATCGTTTAAAACCTTACATTTTAAGGTGCTCAATTCGCTGGTTTTCTACTTTCAATGCCTATTTTAAGACTCGAAATTTACATGCATGTTCTATAATGATTAGTTTTCGCTGACCAACAAGGTTTTTGCTTGCATCTACATCTTTTGAAAGTTTACATTTTCACCGCCCATTTTGAAATTAAAAAACTTATTTTTGTGGGCTACAGTAGGTGGTCCTTGGTCCGAGAGGTCCTTGGTCCGTGACCTTTCTGAACCGGTGAAATATTTGCTTGTTGAATAATATACGACAAAAAACGAATGTATCCGATGATTTATTGATTAGTCTTCTTCTTTATGTGACCCTTCACGTGAATAGGGGGCTTATCCAAATTTCACGCTATGGCTATTTTCACTGTCTTGATCGTGAAATGAAGAAAAATTATTGGAATGTGAGAGAGATTTCTCCAACACACCGTGAACACGCCATGAAAAAAGTCACGGCCACCGTGAAATATTTCACGCCTTGAAAAAGGTCATACATTGTGGTCGCCGTGAAAAGGTCATAGACGCTGCGAAATGTTTCACGCCACGAAAAAGGTCATAGTCTCTGTGAAATATTCCACAGCGTGGAAAAATTTCAGTCCTTATGCAATTAATTACGTGAACATCACTCTGCTACCGTGAATGTTGTTGTATTATTAAATCACGCTACTTACAGGGGCGCATTTCAGTGATTTGCTTCAAGCATTGAAACTTGAAAGTCATTATTATTCAAAATCGATTCAGGTGTTGACCGCTACACAGGCGTTTGTTGTTGCGTTTCCCTGCTAAAAAACACACAACTTCAGTTTGTTTCTTTTGTGTTTATAGAACAGTTTAGAGAACAGTTTTGTGTTTATAGAACTGTTTATAGAACAGTTTTATTTTTGCATGACGAACGTGACACTTACTGTTAGGCATGTATAGTTCAATTTTCACAAAAATGAAACTGCTAAACGTGACTCAGTCATGCCGCGAATCAGGCGAATCAAGCGAATATTGTCGTGTATAAATTAACCATTTCACCAAAATCCAATCTTTTCAAATAGAGCTTGCAAGTTTGTTCTCTACCGTTTTAAAACTCTTGTGGAAAGCGAATACTGTAAAAAGTATTCACGAATAATAATTGCTGGCTACGCCAACGTTGCCAGACTCCCTGATGCCAAACATGTACTGTCTGTTTATTGCGTCTGTTTATCATATCTAAAAGCGTTAAAAATTTGCCTAGTCATTACTGATCACAACTTTACAGGCAATTTTTGTCAAGCCGTTTTGTTTGTTGATTTTTATTTTCACAAAAATTTAATAACGCACTTTTGTACAATTCAAACGATTTAATTACTGTAGAGAATTTGCGTAATAGATATCTTGCTACCACAGCGCGTGATGTTTTAGTTTAAGTTATCTGTTAGTTTTAGTTCATTCTTTTGATTTTCTTGTTAAGATCCGACTATCATGGAGATTCTTTTACAAATTTTCCGTTTATTCGACTTGTTCAATGTTGCTGCAGTGGAGAGAAAAACAAAGGAACGCAGGTTAGGTCGGTCAGATTTCATGGCGTGAAGTTTCTTATCACGGCCGATCAATTTCACGGCGTGAAAATTTTCACTCTTAATTTCACGGTGTGAAAGTTTCCACTGATCATTCACGGCATGATTAGTTTCACGCCAGGAGTGAAAGTTTTGTAGCACAGAGTGAACACGGTGTGAAATTTTTAATTCATGCTGTGAAAATTCAAATTCACACACCGTGACTGTGAAAAAAATTCCCGCTTTTTAGTGAAATCCATAAGCCCCCTTTTCGCGTGAGGGGTCACATATGACGAAGTTTTGGCTTCCCTGCTGTTGGTGAAAGCGCGGAATTCAAGTTTGTTGACAGGTAGGCCAATTTGTCTTTCTTAAAGTGTCTACTTTTGCGGCTCCGTAAATTACATCGTCATGTTTAGCTTGTGCATAGATAAAATGCAACGGGAAGATGTGTTGTTTTAAAAAACAAGTTTACAGAGAAACTTGTTTCTGCGGCTGTGAACGAATTTGCTGCAGAGTTTAAAACTTTCAGGGCTCGAGACTAACTTTTCAGCTTAGTAGCCAAGTGGCTAGTGAGAGGTTTGATTTCACTAGCCAAAATAAATTTTCACTAGCCAGCCGTTTTGGCATTATCTCATACTGTGTTCGACGGTTAAAGATCCTCACACGCGGAATACAAAGTACTATGTGCCTTCAGGGCAAATTCCCAGGCGCGATGTAGTTCACGTCTCTCTTTTCTGTTTTGGTCAGATCATGATGAATAACTCGAACAGTTAACCTCATATGAGCATGTCATCGTACGGAGAAACGTTGGGAAGACAGGACTGACATTGTACGAACGTTGTAAGGTACGGAGAAACGTCAAAAAGACAAGACTGACACAGCACTCAACTCACATACGGAAAAACGTCTACAAGAGAAGACTGGTAAATTTTAAGCGTATTTATGTGAGGAGAAACATAAATGAGCAGAAAAAACTAATAAGGTTTGAACTTACTAAGGTACGGAGAAACGTAGCTAAACGTTGAGAAGTCATATCAAACACGTTGGTTGCAAATGCACTACAGTAGGGAGAAACGCTGCCAACGTACCAAGATACACAGCGACTAATAAAATACGCAACTACTAACTTACGGAGAAACGTTATTAGACAAAACTAATTCCGTAAGAACGTGTGTGTCCTACGGAAGAACGCCTAACGGACAAACTGAACTATTACAGTGGGACAATAAATTACGGAGAAACGTCAATAAGACAACTAAAATCACACTAACGTACGGATAAACGTTGAGAAGACAAGACTAATGCCGTATGAACATACTAACGTACAGAGAAACGCTAAGCAGTGTCGACTTACCGTACGAATGTACAAACACACTGAAAACCTTAGGAAGAGCACAAAATGTCGTGCGAACGTGCTAACGTGCAAAGAAACATTGAGAAGGCTAGGCTAATAAATCGACGAACCTACTTACATACGGAGAAATGTTCTGAAGACGTTAAGCAGAGAGAAACGCTGGGAAGAGAAACTATTGTACGAACGTAGCAATTAATGGAAAAAAGTCGATAACAGAAGACTCAAGAATTGTGTGAACCTACTAACGTGTAGACAAATATCATATGAACGCACTAATGGACCTCTCAAGGAAACGTGTGGTGAAACGTTCTGAAGACGGCTAATTTCGTTCGAACGTAGAAAAGACGGACAAAACGTTGCCAACTGAGACAAGAATTAGTAGGGAAAAACGTTGAGAGGACAAAACAAGTATCATACGAACATATATGATATCCTTCTACGGAATAAGTTTTAGTTTCTGCTCACTCAGTTTGCTTTTGGGATCCGATCATCAGAAGCAATATTTAGTTTGGTTTCCAGCTGGTGCTTTAGTGCTTTGAAATTTTCATTAGCCAAAATGGCTAGTAAAAGCGTAAAACTTGCTAGCCAAAACGGAATTTCTACTAGTCTGTGACTAGTTGGCTACCGTTAGTCTCGAGCCCTGACTTTGTTTTAACGACTCTTGAAAAATAGCAACAATTTTTGCATATGGGGCCTTGGTCCGCGACCTATGACCCTGGAGAACTTACACTTCGCAAGGCGGATAAAGAAAACTTAAGATAAATGGAAACAGCCTTTGTTTTTGCTGAATATTTTCAAAATCTTCTCTTTACATGTTTATGAACGGGGTTAACTTCTCTTGAATACCTAGAACACATATAAGCTTGTAGTCTTGTGATTATTTTCGACTGTGCTTGGGGCTTGTGTGGGAGACTGTTGTCTGAAAAGTAACACATATTATTTTATACTCACAACAACTTTCCGACAAGACTGCAGCTTAGATATATCAAGGACAAGAAAGAATAAATGAAATATTGTTAAAAGTTTCATTCTCCTACGGAAATTATTGGGATTCACAGGTACTTTTCATGCTGTTTGCATGATTCGCGGACCAAGGACCACATTCGCGGACCAAGGGCCCGCGAGCACAATCACCTTTGAATTACAAGAAAAATATTTCAGTTTAAAACTTGCCACTTTAAAATTATCACGAGAAACATAAAAGCTATCATCAGGGAAAACCTAAGCTCAAGACGTTTTGATTCAGATAAGATATTCAAGTTTATAATTTTTATTCGCGGACCAAGGACCAAATACTGTATAAGATGTACAGCTAAGTTGTGACATTAGCTGCCAGGTTTACTTTTTGGCACAAAATATATTTCCACTTTGAATTAAATTTCAGTCTTTTTGATTATAAAAAGAAAATTACACGGTGGCTTGAAGATATGAATTTATTTTCTCGTTGTGAAAAACAATATTTTACGAACTCCCTAAGCTTGTTCGTAAAATATTGTTTTCACCACTCGAAAATAAAATTCATATCTTTGTGCCGCCGTGTAATATCCTTTATGTCTTGTTCCCCACATTAGTGGCACCTTCACAGGAAACTTTTCAAGATTCCCATTTGGGAATTAAATGGGAAATTTCCCCATTATTGGGAAAATACAGGGACATAAAATTCCTTTTTGGGGATTGTGTTGGGAATTAAATTCTGCATTTCATTTCCCAAAATTCTATTTATGTGTTTTTTATGGGAAGAGATTTTGGAGAAAAATTAACCCACCAAATTCCCAACCTGTAAATTAATTGGGAAAACTTTTCCCATGCTATTCCCAAACTTGTAATGGAAATGGTAACATTTTCCCATGCTATTCCCAACCTAGTAATTAAAATGGGAACTTTTCCCATGTTATTCCCAAACTAGTAATTAAAATGGGAATACATTCTCATGTTATTCCCAAACTAGTAATTAAAATGAGAATATGTTCCCATGTAATTCCCAATCTAGTAATTAAAATGGGTATATGTTCCCATGTTATTCCCAAACTAGTAATTAAAATGGGAATGTGTTCCCATGTTATTCCCAAACTAGTAATTAAAATGGGAATGTGTTCCCATGTTATTCCCAAACTAGTAATTAAAATGGGAATGTGTTCCCATGTTATTCCCAAACTAGTAATTAAAATGGGAATATGTTCCCATGTTATTCCCAAACTAGTAATTAAAATGGGAATATGTTCCCATGTTATTCCCAAACTAGTAATTAAAATGGGAATGTGTTCCCATGTTATTCCCAAACTAGTAATTAAAATGGGAATATGTTCCCATGTTATTCCCAAACTAGTAATTAAAATGGGAATATGTTCCCATGTTATTCCCAAACTAGTAATTAAAATGGGAATGTGTTCCCATGTTATTCCCAAACTAGTAATTAAAATGGGAATATGTTCCCATGTTATTCCCAAACTAGTAATTAAAATGGGAATGTGTTCCCATGTTATTCCCAAAGTAGTAATTAAAATGGGAATGTGTTCCCATGTTATTCCCAAACTAGTAATTAAAATGGGTATATGTTCCCATGTTATTCCCAAACTAGTAATTAAAATGGGAATGTGTTCCC
>OZ034967.1:28551963-28691963 GCA_964030785.1 Siderastrea siderea
TCTACCTCTTTCTCTTACCTTCAATAATGGTGTGTCTGAAAATGGTAAATTATTAAACTGGTGCTACAGACTTGATACAGAATGATTATGGGCAATGTTTGGTTGTCTGCATGGTGATATGTTCAGTGTGCTTGCGTCATAAATTACCATCCGGGTTTGTGCAATTTTATTCATTCTCATTTATCATAAGCTGCATAAGCTTATTTCAACTTACATTTTATCTACAACTTTATACAGGAGAAAGAAGATTGGGCTTTTAGCAACACAAAGATGGGGGGACAGCTTGCCCAAATTCAACAGTCCAGAAACAAAAAAACAGTTGACAGAATTTGCTACTGGAATCACTCCAGATTGTGGAATACCGGAAATCAACTTCAATTCAGATGGCATTGCCAGACATATTCAGAATTTCTTCAGTGAACAGCGACGATACCGAAAGAATAAAACAACATCCTGCAAGGTTTGTTATTCTAATTCCACATGATTTTGTCAAGAGTTCATTTATGTGTCCTTGGAAACTTCTCGTTAACGCCTCTTTTAAACAGCCCTCTGATAGTTTTGTGTTATGAAACATTTATTTATTTATATGTTGTTGTTATGGGATATTTAACTTAGGCGAAATATACTTCTTACATTATTTTTGTTTTCCATTTAATGACACATTTTCAGAGTGAAACTGATCATGAATCAAAGGAGGAAAAAACTAGGAAGAAGCATAAAGTCGAACATGTAGGTATCTTTAATTGTCTTATGTTACACTTTCGTTATAAATATAATAAGTCTGTGTTTACCTCCATACCGACGTAAATAAGCAACTGGGAACTCCAACCTCTGCTCTTCCTCCATGTAATTGTTTAGGTTTTGGGATTGACAAGAGTGTCAGTTACAAAAGTTAAAGGGGCAAATAATTTATGATTGTTTTTTGTCATTAGAGATTTGATAATTATAAACTATGTTTTGTTTTGCAGTATTCCAGTGGAGAATTCTCTGCAAGTGGAAGTTCATCTGCATCTGGTGCAGAAAGTTCTCCTCAATCTGAGGGTGGTGATACAGAGCCTGTTGATGAGGAAGATGACAATGATGACTCCAGTATATGTGAATCACCACCTTGCTCTCAAGTTCCCTCAGTTGTTGTGAGTGAAGGCAAGTCAGCATGGCCTCTGGCAGTCAATCAAGCAATTGTGAAGGGTGTCTTTGGTCGTGTTTTAAACAGAGATGATATTGTTCATGTCCTGAAGAAGAAGTTTTCTGTACAACCAAGGAACTTAACAAATTTGAAACCTACAGAGCTTATGAGTGTATTGGCCAGGAAGCTAATAGGAAATGACTACTGCAGAGTCAAAGAAGTAGTGAAAAACGTTAAGGAGGATATAACTGTACTTACAGAAATTGCCTTTTAGACATTTTGTGAACTTCATAAGTGCAGTATATGGTGGTGCTTCATGATCAGTCTGTTATGTTGTTGTTTCAAGCTATTTGATTTGCACTACACGTAAAATGTGTTTGTTTAAATTGTACAGCAAATTAAAGGAACTTGACTAATTTGAAATAATTACTGCAGGCTCAAATAAGTGGTGAGAAACAATTAAGGAGGGTATAACTGTACTTAAAGAAATTGCCTTTTGGACGTTTTGTGAACTTAATAAGCACAATTTTTGCTTTAGTCTGTTATGTTGTTGCTGTTTCAGGCTACTTGATTTGCACAACATGTAAAATGTGTTTCTTTAAATTTCATTTTTGACCATTTTGTGTCAATTTGTTTGTTGAGAAGAACATATAGCAATAATACCATTTGTAGGACAAGTAACTTCTGGTTATTGAAAGTGCCAGTACAGTTACCATAATTGTAATTTTACAGGGACTGTAATAAACAGTTTGATATTCATGATTGTTTAAAAATATTTATGTAACTTAGTACTGCTTTTGGTGCATTACAACCAAGACATCACAGGGAAATGGCTTGGACAGTAAGAACCCATTTCAGGGAAATAAGTGAAATTAAATAAAACCCATATCAGAGAAATTACTGGGATGTTAGGGGAATTGCTGGGGCATTTGATCCCCATGCTAGGGAAATTATTTGTATATTACAACCACATGCCCGGAAAATTAATGGGACAGTAAATTATACCCAAGTCAGTGATATTTGTGGGGACAAACGGGGAAAATTTTGGGACATAAAAACTCCATGCTAGGGAAATTACAGGGACAATAAAACCACATATCAGGGAAAGAAATGGGACACTTAATACCCATGTTAGTGAAATTTGTGGGACAATCAAACCCCACATGAGGGAAATTAATGGGACATTAAAACCCCATACAAGGAAATGTTTGGGACACTAAAATCCCATATCAGGGAATTTTTGGGATGTAAAGAATCCATGTCAGGGAAAATGTTGGGACATTTATTTCCCATGTCTGGAAAAATACTGGGACGAGAAATTCCCATGACAAGGAAAAAATTGGGATATTCCTGTCCCATGTAAGGGTTTGGTATCATTTTCCCAATCTGGGAAATTCACAAAGGAAACACAATGAAAACCCTGAAACAACCCACTTTATTCACAAGTTGGGAATTACCGAAAGTTTCCTGTGCTTCCCACAGGACGATACAGACAAAATGGAGGAAAGCTAAAGAAACTCGAGGCAGAGTTTCAGCTACTAACACTCACTCGATCCAAGACAACTGCAATCATGGAGAAAGGAAACCTCGACAAAATCCTTCACAACAAAGAATCTTTGAAGATCCTAAATGCAATCGAAGATCTCAAAGTGGACATTGAGAAGGCTAAATTTGAGGATGGGGAAAGCATTGAGGAAGTGGGAAAATGGGGATCAACAATAGAACAACCCACCGACAAAGCAGATGTGGAAATATGTAATTTAGCATGCAATCTTGAAGAAGCTGTGAAGAGAGCTGAAGATTGCAAACGCGAGAAGGAGGAAACTCTGCTCACTCAACAACGAAAGGAAGAACTTAAGTTTGAAAAACCAAAACTAAAACAAAGGGCCAAATGCAACTGGCAGAGCAAGCAGCCACAAAGCCAGCTACCAAAAGCAACCTAAAAACGTGAAACTGGTAATTGCTAAGTATGATGGCACTTATGAGAAATGGCTCTCATTTTGGAACAAGTTTGAGGCCGAAATTGATTCTTCTGATCTGCCCGTGGTCAGGAAATTCGCAAAATGTTTGCAATAAATCAACGCCTCCCCTTTAATTCTAAAGGCTATGCGTGTGCTAAAAACATTCTGAAATCAAATTACAGAAAAACAAGTGAGATCAAAGTGTACATCGACAACTTGAATGCCTTGACATTGATAACTGGATCACAGCCTAGCAAATTTTGCCAGACTTTGAACTACAATGTTCAGCCTCTTGAGACACTCGGTAAACTTTCGTGTTGCTTATCTATGGTGCGTGGTATTCTTGATAAGCTGCCAGGAATCAAAGCTGAACTCATTAGCGGCAAAGTTGGATGGCACGACTTGGTTTTGCAAAGATAATACAAGCCTTAGAAGAATGGAAGGCAATTCATCCACTAGAATTATCCGAGAAAGTGAGCAGCAAAACCCCCAGCTCCACCACCGCCTCGCATGCATCACCACAGGAGTTTCTATGCGCAAGATCACGAACCAGCGAGGCGACGCGCGTGTGTATATTGATTGTGTGACTCACAGATCTTGGGAGTGCGATAGAGTCACGTCACATGCCGAGCCCCGACGAATTTTACAAAGCAAACGGTTGTGTTTTAACTGCATTGAAGCTGAGCACAGTGCATCTCAATGTCATAGCCGTACACTCTGCGTACACTGCAAACAGAGGCCCCACTTATCAATTTGCAGAAAGAGCAAGTCACTCGAGAAATGATGCTGAAGCCGCTTTAACAGCAACTCAAGATGGGGAAAAGGTTTTTCATCCTATACTTGTCATAAAATTAAACGGCGTGACCTGCAGAGCACTGCTGGATACCGGAGCGACTGCTTCCCATGCCTGGGATACATCTTGGATCTACTGAAGCTAACACCGACACACACTCACACGCAACATACAAACTATCATGGGAGTGGTTACAAAAGGGAATGAGACCTACAACATCCAAGTGAGTGACACAGGGGGAAAGTACACTATTCCAGTGAGTGTGACGAGAGTTGACTGTGCAGAGTTGCTGTCTGTGGAGAACCTCAGTTAAGCAAGTGATGATAAACAAGTACCAAGATCTGAAAAGAGTGATCATGGAGGATACTGACAAGAAGAAGCAACTTCTTGGCTATACTATTCTAGGAGCAAATGACTACGCGAAAATAAAAACCAGCAAATTGCAGCAAACTGGAGCCATGGGTGAACCAGTTGCGAAATATACTCACTTCAGGTAGGCTTTCATGTCACCAGGGATGAAGACTGACCTGGGCAGCATGTTCTTGGTGCAAACAGCCTCAAACGACTACGAAGAACTTTACCGAATGGACGTCCAGTGGGGATCAGAACCTCGTCTCCGTGGAGTTTCTTGAGCAGCAGGGGTGGTACGAGACATGCCTCCCGTGGAAAGGAGACTACCCCTCCCTTACCATCTAATGAATCAGGGAGTCTGAGATGACTGGGGAGTCTAGTGCAATGGCTGAAGAAAACAGGGTGACTAGAAGTGGTGAAGTTGGTCGTGCGACAACCTGAGAAGAGCTGCAGTGCCAACTCAACTTAATGCTGAAGCTCCTGTTTTCTGCCCAAGGTGAGATGCTGCAGTAGCCAGGGGTTTCAATAGAAGCCGGGTAGCGGGTAGAACTACCCGCTTGTGAAGAGCCAATTACCCGCCTGAAGGCTGTTCGATCGGACCAGATAAAAATGAACTTCAATTCGTACAAGAGCTATTAAGTCCCATGATCTACAGAATTTAAATTATAAAAGAAGAAAATGCAGTGCTATTACTCCTCCTTTTTGTGTGCAAAGGTGAAATTAAGTCTTCACACGAAAGGAATAGAATTGTCTTAAAATGTAGCAAACGTAACAGAAGAAAATGTGCAAGGCATGTACACAGACAAGTAATCGAGGGAGACTGGGACTCAGTGCTTTCAATAAAAGGTTTAGCTTACTTGTCTGTTGTCTTACTTCAAGCGCCTCATAAAAGAACGTAGTTCATTAGAAAGTGAAGTTTCACAGCCACATACCCCTGCCAAGATAAGAAACCCTCCTATTTCAGTTGTTCCAAACTCCAATGTCAGTGAAGACCGTGCCAGGAGTGGTAAAAAATCCGTGGAATTTCTCCCAAAAAGCCAGACGTGCGCAGCAAGTACCAACGTGTGTGATCATGATTCAGTTTTAAAGCTATTTGGGCCGTCAGAAATCATCCACAATCACTACACTTGCAAGAAGAATAATAGTTTCAGTCTCACAGAAAAGGGTCAGTTAACCCATTGACTTCTACACTGGCCAAAACCGGCCGTGCCGTGCACATGTTCCGCGTGGAAGACGCTTTATCCCCTACCTCCCCTACTAGGTACATTTTTGCCCTCTAAAGCTGTCAATTGTTTAGGAGACATATAAACCAATCAGAAACTGTCTTCTGCGCATATATTTATGAGTTTTAGGGGGTAGGGGAAAGGCGGCTTTTTAACCAACCGCATGGAGTTTGCAAACAAAGATAATGGCGGTGCGCACGGATCGGTCCTAGATTTTCAAGATGTATTTTTCTACTCTGAAAATTAAGATAGTTCACTTTTGAAGTTCAAAATGGAAAGAAATCATCCTGAAGAATAACTGGCCTTCAAAACAGAGGATGGAGGTCTTTAAAGCGACGAAAAGCCGTTTCGCGTTGAGATTCCTTCAAATTGCAAGAGACAACCTAAAGTTCGCTCAAAACTTTAAACCAAACCGCAGACTTCAAATCGATTTTACAAGACCTGGAAAAACACTACAGTACGGTAAGTGTTGTTTTTGAATGTTGATTTGCTTCTTATAACACAGATGGGTTAACGACCGCAACTTGGCCTTCGATTCACGCTCCGGCATGTGGTGGCTAATATACAAGGAGGAAACAGATGGCGAGAAAGGCGGAATGTTATGTTTGCTATGCAACAAGCACAATACCTCAAATACAAAGAACAACAGCAAAATCTACACTCTCACACCTGCCCAACGATTTAAAACTGATGCTCTTAAAGAACATGCAAAGAGTGCCCAACATACAGCAGCTGTAGAAGCAGAAATGATCAGGGGAGTGTCAGTTTTTCACAAAGCTATTGAAAGCCAAGAGAAAAGCAAAGATGAAGTTCTGCACAATGCTTTTATGGCTGTATACTGGTTGGCAAAGGAAGAGATGGCGAACAAGAAGTTTCCTTCGCTTCTTAAATTACTCAAAATGCTTGGATTAGAAAAGATGAAACATTTTCAGCACCGCTCTGCAGGATCAACCATTGAAATCTTCTTGACCTTAGGCAAAGTACTCAAGCAGAGGGTAGTTGAGTATTTGAAGACATCCAAAGCATTTGGTCTGTTAGTCGACAAAGTAATGGACATTGCAGACAAGGAACAGTTGATAGGTTTTGTACAGTATGTTGGTGATGGCGGCCATCCTCTGGTGAGATTCTTTTTCATTGATGATGTTTGGAACAGTCCTCATCTGCCAATGCTGAAACAATTGCAAAGTGTATCCAGGACAATCTAAGTAACTGTGAACTTGACATTCTGAAAATGATGAGTCTGGTAAGCGATGGTGCAAAGGTTATGACAGGCCAAAAAAATGGAGTAGCTGCCCGACTAAAGCAACTTAACAGTAAGCTACTAAATGTACACTGTATCTGCCACAGGCTTGAGGTGGCTTGCGCTGGTGCAAGTGAAGAGACGAAGTATATCGCACAAGTGGAAGGAATCCTCTTGCAACTCTGGAAGTTCTTTGCTAACTCTCCAAAACGAACGGCAGTTCTAGTAAAAGCACAAGAGTCTTGATGAAAGATGAAACTGTCCGATAAAGCAAGGTCGGCTGTGGCAAAGAAGGCCCAAACAGTGTGCAGAACATGCTGGCTGTCGACCAGTAATGCTGTTGATGGGGTGTATGAAGATTTTGTTCCTATCATACAAGCAATAAATCTTACCGATGATAAAGATGGTTTGGCATCGTACCTGCTCTCCAAAATAAAAAGCTTCAAGTTTGTTGGTGCCATCTACATTTTGAAGGCTGTTCTCCCAGAACAAGCAGCACTGAGCAAGGCATTCCAGCGAGGTACTGTTAACTTTGGCCGTATTGTTCATGCAATCAACCACACAACAGACAAACTAACCAAAATAGCGCAAGAAGAGACACCTATTACACAGCTTCAGGTTGTTGTTCAGGAAAGTGGACGACTTGGCACCTGTAACTTACAAAGTAACGAGTATGAAGTGCAAGTTCTTCGCAACCATCTGAGAAATTATGTGCATGCATTGAAGCAGAACGTCACTTTACATTTCAAGGATTCTATGCCAGTTGTTTCAGCATTCAACCTCTTTAATCCAACTGCGATTCCAAACCGTGGGACATCGGAGTTTACCAGATACAGATGCAAAGAAGTGGCCACATTGACGGAGCATTACTTTCCGAATGACGAAGAGTCACGACGCCAAGCAAATGCAGAATGGGAGAAGCTGAAATATGACCTTCTTCTTTGGAAAGGGCAAATCCCTGAAGAACTTGAAAATGTCACCCCAACAGAGTGGTGTCTCAGGCTAAGGAGGCCCCTTTCAATGCGGACTGATTTGGGCCATTTCTATCATAAGTTGGTATGGATTGCTGAAACCATCCTTTCCCTCCCAGTATCGAATGCATGGCCAGAAAGAGGAGCCAGTGCTGTCAAGAGGATAAAGAGCAGACTCCGGAGCAGAATGAGCAATCAGATGTTGGAGGCACTGCTATAGATCTCAATTTATGGGCCACCTGTAAGCAAGGCAGAAGACCTGGTCAAAGAAACCGTCAAAACCTGGAGCAAGACAAAGAAGAGAAGGAAGCTCCCTCCAGCAGTAAATCTTGGTGCTACAACCTCTGGCAATTCCAAAATTCCAGTTCAAACCATTCTTGTCGACACTGCTATTCAAACTGGTCTGGAGGTAGATGTCAATGAAGAAGCAGAAGCCAAAGGGGTAAGATTTTCTACCTACACAGGGATACAATGATGAGACAAAAAAGCCAACAGTAAAGACAACCAAGGAGAAGGAAAACAACAAGGACGCAGCTATCCACCAACTGCGGTAAATTAAATACTCCCGCACTTTACTCATACAAGCTGTCCCTCTTGTCTTGACTTACCAGCCAAGCAACTTACAAATAAAAATTTTCATGACCAAAACTTTTCCTCGACTCAAGTCCGACCCTGAAAACTCCGACCCCTAAAAACTGTCTTTGAGACTGTTGACATGTTAAGCGTATTACGCCAAGACAATAATTTACGTTGCCTTTTGGTCATGAGCAGCTGTCAGCATTAGGTGCGAGAGTTTGCAGCCTGCTGCATCCACAAGCAGCCCTCGGTTGCCAGGTTCTTCTCTGCATGGCTGGTGTCAGCAAACCAACAAAAACCTGGAAAGAAGTTATGGTTACTTATCAGGAAAAAGACAAGATTGCATATCAGTTATAGGTAGGTGGTGGTTTCAATACTTCAACCATTATACAACACAGACGACTTATCTGCCCTTGTTACTAGCTTGGTTGCGAGTGCAGTATGTTTTAAAGGGAGTAGTGTCATTGACGCAGAAGGCCTTTATCGTTGTTGTTGCAGTTGTTCTTTTTATGTAACTTAACTGTTGCTTCCATGTAGACTTCAACAGCATTAATTTCTCTGCATTTAATCCTATGCAGTCCTATAAACAGATACACTGGGATATTAACCCTTTTCATCCAACGTCACAAATGTGACAATAAATACTGCTATTAAATTTTGAGCCCACAAACTGCCATTCAGGTCAATAGTTCAACCTCCTCCCCCCCTGGGAAAAATTGTTGTTTAGTGTTATCAATGCAATTTTGTCCGATTTGAACCGGGTCTTCACGATTTTTACGGTAAAAAAATCCCATAAAAATGTAAACCGATTATCACAGGAGCTCAGTGATCAGCTGTTCCAATATGATCACAAGTTCTGATAGCGAGGAAGATGGAAATTTTTGTCCAGAACACGTCGGTTTAGTGTTTGTAGATGAGGATGACATGCCTCTGGGAGCTGTGGCTTATGGAACCCGTCATTTAAACAGAGACTCGGATGAAGAAATAGACTTCTATCTGACCGATACAGAGGAGGATCAGAGTGTAGATTCCGAAGATTTGGAACAGGATACTCCAGAACCACAACCACGCCGTCATCAAAGACAACCTGCTCCTGCTGCTCAAGCAAATAGAGATGTGAATGACACTGAAGATGATTGGAAAGAGGACACAATTCGACATGACGAGATCCCTTTCACTCAGCCTTGTGACCCGCAAGTGCCAATGTCAGGTAACAAGAAACCAGTTGATTTGTTTCAACCGTTTTTTTTCTACTGGTGCTGTTTTTGAGCTCATAGCAATGGGGCTTTTAAACAAAAAATTAGATTTGGCAGCAAGCTGGTGTCATTTTTTTAGATTAAAACAGAGAAAATGTAATAAAATGCACTGAAACGAAGGATTTCAGAAAACAATTGAATGACAGCATGGTAAAATCGTATGTATAGTTAAGGAAAACATGCTAGTGAGCGATCAATGTACTTCTCAGCAAACAACGCATTTACTGAATAAAAATCATTTTTCCATTTCAGTCCATGAGGTTTTGCGAAAAAAAATACTTTTGGACATGAAAATGCACCAGACGAGTGAGTGTTCAAATTGAAGAAAAAGACGATCTTAACAACAGGTCAACATTAAAAACTGGGGCGAAAAGCAGAGAACAGCAGACGTAATTTTCGTACCTCAGACTTTGCCTGCCTAATAGCTTGGTTTCTATCCATGACAAACCACTTCTAAACCGCCAAAATAAGAGAGGAAGAGTCAAATACACCTCCAGAAGATAACAGGCGACGAAAAGAAAGAGGCAACGAGGTTGACAAACAGAAGAAGAAAGCGCTGCATAACACAGCATACAACATGGCTGCATGCTGTGAAATACCACGTTACAGCAAATCGAAGAAAAGCTGGATAAAGTGCTCATGTTGTCAGAATTCAAGCGCCAGAACAAAAAATTGCATCTCTTTGGAAGAAAGTGGCTTACAGTTTACACAGACCAAGGTAAAATAATTACAGGAGACTGTTAAGTCAACTTCAGTGACATTGAATAAAGCGAACAAGAAACTAGCTGTCCTAGACGATCTTAAAGATGTGTAATTCAACAAGAGTCCCAAACGACATCAAATTCTTTGGGATTAATGCTAAAGCCAAAGAATCTTTAGCTGACACAGAAGAGACTCTGAGGCGTTTTTTTTTTTTTTTTGAAGAAATGAAACTCTCTCCAGAAGAACTTGACCAAATCAGCTTATCGTTTAAAAATAAGAATTAAAAAAAACTCATCTACCAAAGAGACAACCAATTATGCCCGCTTCTTTCGCCTTCTTGTAGAAGTGCCCGCCTTCACACTCAAAGACACATTATGCTAACAACTCTTTGCCCAGCACTAACGACTAAAAACCATCTCACAGTTGTCACTAACAGACAAGACAATAAATGCAACAGAATGAGGAGAGCCCTTCTTCCTGCTTAATTTAATAAGACCTTGATGTTCTTTGAAAAACTCATTGAATGCTTTTAAAGAGTTTGACAAGTGCCAAGATAAGGAGCCTGGTAAGTGTATTTTCCTCAATTTGGATATGGAGGAAATAGGTATTTGGAGAAGTGCACTCAGAAGATAAAAAAAAATCTTTACGAAGAGAAAAAGGCATTGTCTTTCAGTGGCACTACAAACTGCTCAACAAAAAAGAAGCACCCTGTGACCAAGGCATCTACTCCACCAAGTGCTTCTACCAAGACGACAACCAGCTATGCTCAAAACACTCTTTTTGAAACATCTCAGACAACACGGTAACATTTGCTTCCAGGTAACTCTTTCTTTATGCAGGACCCAATCTGCTGATGTCTAAGTCTGGTCCCACTGCCAAGTCCTTGCATTCTGTTCCATACACATCTGTACAAGGACTGGTCCAGTCTTGCCTGTGTCAAGCCCAAGTGCTGGGCGCAATGAATTTCCCAGGTCTTAGACAATTCCCAGGCAATGGATTTCCCAGGTCGATTTCCCAGGTCAAATTTAGTCTTTCTGAACAACATCCACAAATCAAGATAAACCAAAACATCTGGATGAGAGAAGCCAACAACACATCACCAAAACAAACACTTCAATTACTCAGCGATCTGTGATAGGGAAAAACCAAATCTAACAGTACAAGTCATAAGTTCAAGCACTTTGAGAAATTTCAGTTGTTTTCCTTTAAGCACAGAACTCTCTTGGTCAATTAACCACTTATCTCTCCTTGGAGAGAAGGGCTGAAATACTGTTTCTTCCATATAAGTTACCCAGTCCATGTCCTTTGGCAGCTGTTTTTCCTTTCTGTTCATTTACCAGTACTTTGATGCCTTAAAAAGCACGAGGACATGTTAGCTTTGGGAAATTCATGTGGGGAACACCATACAGCCAGTTTCTTCAGAAGTCTCATAAATCTATAAGCACCTCTTTGATTTCCAACTTTGACCACCAAACATTTTGGCAAATGAGCAACAACTCACATTGCTGCCACTTTTAGAGTAATACTGTTTTTAGGAAAGGTGATGATACACTCCCATCTGGCTCAGCTTGCCTCCTACTGTAAACTGTCACTGTGAGCGCTGGAAAAACACTATTTATTACGCCTTGTTTCTTTGAGGGATGTTAGTGAATTGAAAATTTCCAGGCTTAATGATGTCCTCCCATCACCAGAAGGCTTAGAGTATTTTAAACAAAGCCAAGAAAATAAGGCAAGCTTCAAATACATTTGCTTCCGATTGTTTGCTTCTTCGTGATGTCAATTCTTTCTTATACCATGAGGATTGGCTAAAAGAAATCTTTCTCCAGGCTAGCGCAGTCAGATTTTTCTAGAATCAGTGAAAGCACAAGACCATATTTAACTGGACCAAAAAACCTTGCAGTCTTTACAGAGACGCTGTTGTGACAACAAATTTCTCTCAGGATTTAATTTTGAATACTAAAAAGCTTAAGGTGAGTTTATTTGCAGCATACGCATCTACTTGTCGCATTTTAATGCACACCCTGTTGCAAATAAATTTGTCGAAAACCCCCAAAAAACTACGCATGCAAAACGCTTTGTTTTATTGCAAGGAATGGACGTTCAATAACAGCATTCCAACCAGCGTTCTGGAAGGACATAGCTTCGATTCCAGTTGGGGGCTTGGCATTTTTCCCAAGAAGATCTTGACATTTGCTAATTTATATATAACCAGCCTGTGTGCCAAAGTTGAATTCAGCAGTGAGTATCATTAGCACCCGTGTATAAGCCGCACCCCCAATTCAGGAAGCTGAATTTTTAAAAAATATATTAAACCAGGAACCATCATCACTTCAAAATACTTGGAAACAAAATGCATAAGCAAGTGAAACAAAACAAATGACAACTTAGCAGACACACTCTTAGGTGTACAGAGAACTCTGAGCAGCAGACACATAATGTAAAATTTCCACCATTTACCCCGCCAGCATTCGCAAATAATGAGGTATTTTTCAGTAACCGGCCACAGGTAATATGTAAAACTGTTTGCAGGAGGAATGGAGATTCCTTGTCGGTTGGAATTAAGTTGATCAAGTGGACAGAAAATTAATCGTCGTCCACTCATCAAAAAGACAATGAACAACAACACGCTTTAAGTTTGTCTTAAGATCATTCAGTACCTTTAAATATTTCTATGAATATTAAGTAGGTTGTCAACTACCCACGTTATAGAGGGTCCCATAGGTAAGCCACACCTGAAATTTTGAACCACAATTTTGAGTAGAAAGTTACAACTTATTACATACAGGCCAGGGCTCGAGACTAACGGTAGCCAACTAGTCACAGACTATTAGAAATTCCGTTTTGGCTAGTAGGGTTTGGTCTTTCACTAGCCATTTTGGCTAGTGAAAATTTCAAAGTACTAAAGCACCGGATGGAACTAAACTAAATATTGCTTCTGATGATCGGATCCCAAAAGCCAATTGAGTGAACAGAAAATAAAACTTATTCCGTAAAAGGATAACATAATGTTCGTATGATACTTGTTTTGTCCTCTCAACATTTCTCCCTACTAATTCTTGTCTCAGTTGGCAACGTTTTCTCCGTCATTGCTACGTTCGAACGAAATTAGCCGTCTTCAGAACGTTTCACCATACGTTTCCTTGAAAGGTCCATTAACGCGTCCATATCATATTTGTCTACACGTTGTTAGTACATGTACGTTCACACAATTCGTTCGTACAATATTAGTTTCTCTTCGCAGCGTTTCTCTCTGCGTAACGTCTTCACAACATTTCTCCGTATGTAAGTAGGTTCGTTGATTTATTAGTCTAGTCTTCTCAACGTTTCTCCGTACATTAGCACATTTGCACGATATTGTTCTTGTCCTCCCAAGGTCTTCAGTGTGTTACTACATTTGCACGATAAGTCTACACTTAGCGTTTCTCTGTACGTTGGTATGTTCATGCGGTATTAGTCTTGTCTTCTCAACGTTAATCCGTACGTTAGTGCAATACTAAATGTCTCGTCTGTTTCTCTGTAATTTACTGTCCCACTGTAATAGTCTAGTTTGTCCGTTTGGCGTTCTTCCGTACGCTACACACGTTCTTACGGAATTGGTTTTGTCTAATAACATTTCTCCGTAAGTTAATAGTGGCGTATTTTATTAGTCTCGGTGTCTCCTCGACTTGTCTCTGTACCTTGGTACGTTGACAGTGTCTCTCCCTACTGTACTGCATTTGCAACCAACGTGTTTGATATCACTTCTCAACGTTTCTCCGTACCTTAGTAAGTTCGAAAGTTATTAGTTTTGTTTTCTTAACGTTTCTCCCCACTTAAACACTCTTATAATCTACTAGTCTTCTCTTGTAGACGTTTTTTCCATACGTGAGTTGAGTGCTGTATCAGTCTTGTCTTTTTGGCGTTTCTCCGTACCTTACAACTTCGAACAATGCCAGTCTTGTCTTCCCAACGTTTCTCCGTACGATGACATGCTCATATAAGGTTATCTTTTCTAGATATTCGTCATGATCTGACCGAAACGGAAAAGAGAGGCGTGAACTACACTGCACCAGGGAATCTACCCTGAAGGCACATAATGCTTTGTATTCGTGTGAGGATCTTTAACTGTTGGAAAGAATGCTCAACATTCCAGTTCTTCACTCTTGAGATTACAGAGAGGCATGTTTACAGTACTTAACTCGGCTAAAAATTAGACATATTGAACACGGCATGAGATTACGCAAAAAAAAGTCTGGCTAGTGAAAATTTATTTTGGCTAGTGAAATCAAACCTGTCACTAGCCACTAGGCTACTAAGCTGAAAAGTTAGTCTCGAGCCCTGTTAACAGGGGCGTTTATGGTAATATTGCCTGCTATTATTTGAAGCACAATAGGAAAATAGATGCACTCACCTACTTAAAAATGGATGATTGAGAGGGTTGTGAAAATTGATTTTCAATAATTGATTTAATAAATTTAATCGATTATGGAAAAATTGAACTACCTGATTATAATTAATGATGCACCTATCAATGTTAAGCCCTAGGGTGGGGGGGGGGCTACACTGGGAAAATCGACATACAAGTCTGTCACTGGGTAGCAATTGTGTGGTTCCAAAATATATCCTTACACCCCCATGGAAGGTCACTGGCAATTCCAAGGGGGAGGAGGGGTTCAAAGGCAGAAATTGCTGAGGGGAGCAGGGGGGAGGGGTCATGGGAAGCTCCTTTTCTAGTGGGTTAAGAAACAGGAAAAATTGAAAGCAATGCAAGCGTGATCCTAAGCATGAACTAATACTAATGTACGCTGTTATTACCTTCAAAAATAAGCAAATATGTTGACTGAAATGCCAAATTTTGCAACTTTGATGTGTATGAAATTTTGGTACCCGAAATTTGTATATTTGCGTTTACAGAAAATTGCATGTTTCCTTTGCCTTTAGTGAAATATTTCACTGTTTTCAATGCTTTCAATGCTAACGTTTTTGTTAAAGGAGAAGGTCACTCCAGAAATGGTGTATTTTGTTGAAATTGCCAATAAAAAAAAAAACTAAGTTGAGTTACTGACCGTGGTTTTAGCTTCTGAAGTGCATCCGATCCCACTGAAATTCCTCTCCAAAGAGGGCCAAAATTCAACACTGCAGGCCAACATTTTGAATCATACTTAGCAGCCTGGCCGCTTGTTCGTGACGTCAAATTGTGCAAGGAGACCAGTGGTCAGGTAACGTAGGCTCGTTTTTCAGAGCCCACGTTACCCGACCGCTAGTCTCCTTGCACAATTTGATGTCACGAACAAGCGGCCCAGCTGGTAAGTACGATTCAAATGGTGGCGTGCAGTGTTGAATTTTGGCCTTCTTTGGAGAGGAATTTCAGTGGGATCAGATGCACTTTAGAAGCTAAAACCACGGTCAGTAACTCAACTTAGTGTTATCTTTTTATTGGCGATTTCAAAAAATACACCGTTTCTGGAGTGACCTTCTCCTTTAAACAAATATAAAAATATTTTTATTGTGCAATCCAGCAAAGGGTCTCAGCTGCTTTTTACCAGATATCATCGAGATAGAACTTTTATGTTACAAACCGTGTGACGCTCACTAAAAAGGTCAGATGTCACACGTTATGCAATTTCGATGCGCTTTTGAACCGAATCTAAAGTTTAACTATTTGCTATTTCTAACAAATTCTCTTACAGGTGTCATCAACTTTGAGATTCCATACAAGCTTCAAGGACAAAGGACAAAGTGCAGGAAAGAAAGGTTTAGTTTGTTATTCCCACATGAATTGCTTGCACAAATTCAGTGCACTAAGTGAAATAAAATCAATCCCTATTTTACTCTAATTCTGTTTCTAACATCATAACCTATGATTTTCAGTATGCTATTTTCAACAGTTTCACTTTTGACAGTAGGTTTGAGTGTGGCAAATGCAATTTCAATTCTGAAAATTTTAGCTTCATTGTTTACGTTGCATTTGGCACGCAGATTATTCACGGCAAAAATAAAAACCTCGAGACCAAATTACAATGTTAAGACGCTCAGTTTAAAGAAATTTTCGAACATATCCCTGAACAAACTAGAACATTTCAATCTGGATGGGGCAAACATGCAAATAGTATAGAACAATAACAAAACGTTGTATGTTGAAAATTGGTGTTATAATAAATGCTTAATGTTACAACAAAAATCGTGTCTGCGTAATTCACTGAGTTTAATTAATTTAATGGTCTTTTTCTGATTATTAAACCATTTGGAATTTCCAAGTGGGTGAAGAAGTCCATGTTTAACACTACTAGAAATTCCCAGGGGGAGGGGGCTCATCAAAGTCCCCCTTGGAATGGAAATTCCTGAGGGGTGGGAGGGGGCAAACCAAAAAAACCTTCTGTGGGTGGGGTATGGATATTTTCAGGAACCACACATTTTGAAAATATACAGTGCCCCAATTATTTGACTGTCAGAGAAATTTGACATTCATCAGTTACCTGGGGGTAGGGAATTTGACTCTGGCTTCTCTAAAATTTCAAATTCCCCTGGGTCTGCCCGCCCCTCACCCTGGGGCTTAACATCAATGGGTGCATTAGTGACGATGTTCATATTGCTTACATCAATTGCCTCCCAATAATTAACTTTAATTAATTACAGTTGACTCCTAGTAACTCAAACCTCCAAGGGAAATTAAAAAGGTTTGAGTTATTGGGAGTTCAAAACATTGAGGGATGGGACTCTTGTTCAGATGTATGCTCACAGAAGAAATGACACATTTTGCGTCACACAGCGCCTTGGAAAATAAAGAAATTGACACTCGGGAAGGACAAGTAGATACTTCAAAACTGCATTATAAGCTTGCTCTTTTTTTTGAAAATTGCTTCAAAATACTACAGAATATCAGAAATATATCAAAATAATACATTTGATATTCAGCGTAATGAAGTGTGTTTTGCCTCATTGGACTTTATCTAACAAACGAGGCTCGAGTTATCAAGGGTGAAATTATAAAAAGGAGAAAAGGAATTCACTTCGAGTTCGTCGCAGGTTCAAATTTATCGAAGGTTCGAGTTATTGAGGGTAAAGACTTTAAAGATTAAGTTCATCTTAATGTATCCGAAACGAAACGCGTTTACCTTATGATGTGTCCTTGGTGGCACTTTCTCTAGTTCTGCACAGCTATTTATCACGATCCAGATGCCACTATCCTTAAGGACAGGGAAGAACAGTCCAGGATTTCTGTAACATTTGTACAGATTTTCTGTAATGGGAAGGAAAGATGGCAAAGATGGCGGCCGTGATTGATTGACGGAAAGGGAGGGCCTGGGACTAGCCACAGTACGCAATGGGGCATGGGAAGTTTAAGCTTGGCGGGTAATTCTAAAAAGCCGCCATCTTTGTTTTTGTCAGACGATAAAAAGTCGGACGACAGTAGCTAGTATGGCAAATTATCAAGATATGAGAGACCTCCTTTTCATTTTTACAAACAAAATATGATAGATGAGGTAGAATTTCTTTTGTTGAATCATCTAAGCTCGAGAAGAAACCGTTTTCGTAGGCGGCGTGAGCCCTTTGACTTGGAAGAGCTTGCAGATGACGAGTGCTACAACGAATTTCAGTTCTCTAAAGGCTAAAGGATGTTTTGAACATTCCTAAGGAAGTAACTTGCAACAGCAGATTAGCTGTAAGTAGAACTGAGGCCCTTTGCGTCCTCCTTGAACGTTTTTCGTATCCCCTAGCTATGAAGTTCAATAACATGGAGGCTAGGTTTGGACGACCCGCAAACCAGTTAAAGGGCCAGTCTCATGGCGATTTTCCTATCTTCTTTTGACAATTTTGATTAATTTATATCAAAGAACCTTGCTCACACATGAATTGCTTTTAGACCACCAAGGGGACAATATTGAATGAATTTTCAAACCAAAAACAAGCCAAAATTAGTTTTTAGAGATTTTATCTGAGACACAAGGGCAGAAACTTGAAAAATTCTGTCAGAAGTTTTCAAGTCGGACGCCATTTCCATCCTGGCCATCCCTATACATCCAGACATACTTATTATAGTTTCCATGTACTGGGATACCCATTCTTCCAAGAGAACTTACTACACTAAACTAATCAGTGATAATCAGTCGGACTATAAACTACTTTTCAAGACAATTGACAGTCTATTACATAGAAAGTGTGATACACCATATCCGCCCTGCAACTCGCCTTTGGATCTCGCAAATAAGTTCGTCGAGTTCTTTTCCGATAAGATCACCAAAATACGGGTCGATTTTGATAATGCAGCTCTCATCCACCAAGTTCCCGAAGTCAACTGGGTCTGTCCTTATACGTTTAATGAGTTCAGTTTGGTAAATGTTGATGAAGTCCGTAAATGTGTTGTGAAAATATCTTCCAAGTCATGTGATCTTGATCCTCTTCCTGGCTATGTCACAAGAAACGCTCTGAGCACACTGCTTCCATTCATCACCAAGATTATTAATACTTCGCTGCAATCTGGCCAAATGCCCTCTCAATTAAAAGTTGCTAAACTACGTCCTCTCCTTAAGAAGCCTTCCCTGGATCACACGCAGTTTTCAAACTATCGTCCTGTTTCGAATCTTACCTTTCTCAGCAAAGCAATTGAGAAGTTGGTTGCTAACCAACTGATCTCCTATATTAACAAAAACAATCTCAACGAGTCATTTCAGTCTGCCTACAAACAGTATCACAGCACAGAAACGGCTCTCATTCGCGTGCATAATGACATCCTCACAGCCACTGATAATCGTAGAACGGTAATTTTATTACTTCTGGACCTCTCTGCTGCTTTCGATACTGTTGACCACGATATTCTCCTCTTTCGTCTACAACAGCGCTTTGGAGTTACCGGCATGCCGTCATTATGGTTTAAATCTTATCTGTCCAATCGCATGCAGTATGTGTCCGTGGATGGCGGGGCTTCCTTGAATCATGCTCTTCAGTGTGGTGTTCCACAAGGATCAGTGTTGGGACCCATTTTGTACCTGCTTTACACTTCACCCCTTTCTGACATTGTTAAGAAATTCAACTTGAGTTATCATTTTTATGCTGATGATTCACAACTTTATCTGTCCTTTCAGCCAACTATACCCGGTGATAGGGATTTAGCTGTGTCCAACATTGAGCGCTGTGTACACGAGATTGATCACTGGATGTTGGTTAATCGTCTTAAACTGAACAAAGATAAGACTGAACTTCTAGTGATCTCCGCTAAACATCTACCGAGACCAATCCTTCAAGAAATCTCTGTCGTCAATGAGACCATCCGCTCCTCGCAGAAAGCAAGAAATATTGGTGTCATTTTTGACCATCATTTTCGTTTCAATGAGCATATTGCAAGTATTTGCAAATCATCTTTTTATCATCTCCGTAATATCAGCAATATAAGAAAGTACCTGTCATCCACCACTACTGAAATACTTGTTCATGCGTTTGTATCTTCAAAATTTGATTACTGCAATTCTTTACTCTATGGCTTACCGAACTGTCTAATAAAAAAGTTACAGCACGTCCAGAATGCCGCCGCTCGTCTCATTACCCTCTCAAGAAAACACGAACACATCACACCTATTTTGTTAAATCTCCACTGGCTTCCTGTTAATTATCGCATCATCTTTAAAATTCTACTCATCACGTACAAGGCTCTAAACGATCTGGCACCTACATACGTTCGCGATCTTCTTACTCCTTACACTCCACCTCGTCAGCTACGTTCATCTTCAAAAGACCTTCTTTCAATTCCGCATTTCAATTTGAAAACATATGGCGCAAGATCTTTCTCCGTGGTAGCTCCTACACTCTGGAATACTCTGCCTTCCGATATCAAGAACAGCTCCTCAGTGTCCCTTTTTAAACGTAAACTTAAAACTTTCCTTTTTAA
The DNA here is from genome assembly GCA_964030785.1 of Siderastrea siderea. Lineage (NCBI taxonomy): Eukaryota > Metazoa > Cnidaria > Anthozoa > Scleractinia > Rhizangiidae > Siderastrea > Siderastrea siderea. Next base: position 28,572,025 of record OZ034967.1, read on the forward strand.
CAAAGCATTTTTATAACTTTTTAGCAACTTTTTTTATTAGTCTTAAGATTTTAAGCTGTAAAGCGCTTTTGAACTTTTAGGATATTGGCGCTATATAAATATTTTATTATTATTATTATTATTATTTAATACTAATGGACCGTTATTTTTAGTGTTCCATAGATAAAAATGTGTCTCTGGAAAGTGTTTTTCATTGTTATAACCCTTTTGAAGCAATGAACGATTACAAAAAATTATTTCTGGCCGTGCATGCAAAGTATGAATATCTTAGCACTTCTTTTGTCGGGCAATACTTTAGGGCTGATTGTGACATCATAGCTGTTACCATAGCAACGTTTAAGGTCCATAAAAAGAACCTCCAAATTTCAGTTTTTGCCGATTATCTGAAAAACTGGTTGGTGACCTACCCTTTTTGTTACATTTTTGGATAGCGCCTTAAATTCTCTAACTTCTCTGGCGGTATGGCAAAAAGTTATTCAGTACAACTTACATGTAAGTTATATTGAAAAAGACGTTTTTTGAATTACAAAAACTTCTACTGATAATTTTCCTCCAAACATTTCTATTGGAATTGGCACACTTAATGCTATATGCATGCAAACATCAGGATGGGTCACCGAGCAAAATTTCAAAGTAAAAACAAATGTTTTGTGCACGGTTTATTTCCGGTTCGAGCGATTTTATTTCGTTTATTCACTTCCGGTACTTTTTACTAGAAATTTCTATTCACACAGCTGACGCGTGCATTCTTGCCATGTCGTGTGTTGGCTACGCGTGCGCGGCTAAGAACCCTTTCAAGCCTCCTTATAAGAAAGATTGCATCTGCAATTACAAATATGGTGTACAACAAACACAGACATCGTCTGTCAAGCCTTCAGCAGGAATGGCTCTCGCCAGTGAATCTTCAACGTTATGCTGAAACCATTCATGCCGCCAGCTCTCCTTTAGACAACTGTTGGGGGTTTGTTTATGGTTCGCTGATTCAAGTTGCTGACACGCCCAAAGCGAGAATTTACAACGGATCCAAACGTATCAGCGACATGAAATTTCAATCAGTGGTTGAGCCAAATGGCTTAATCGCTCACTTATACAGTCTATTGGAGGGAAAGCATCATGACTGTACAATGTTGTGTGAATCTGAATTGTTACCACAACTCGACTTGTATTCCCGCTCACTCACAGGAAACCCATTGTGCATTTACGGTGACATGAAATATCCCATGCGTCAGCAACTCCAAATGCCATTCCATGATGAAGATCTAACCCCAGCTCAACAAGCATACGACACATTCACAAGGCATTCACAGTTTGTGCTATCTTAAGAAATGCTCACACCTGTTTATACAAATCAACAACTACAGATTACTTTGGCGTGAGTCCACCTTCCATTCAAGATTATTTTTCTCGAGTCAAAAGGAAAAATGCTGACTGTTTTTCTGTCATCCGTTGTTTGTTAAAATTGAATTGAAGTTTGAATTAAGATTGAATTAATTAAGCAGAAGTGGAACCTAATGGTTTTTGGTGTGATTTATTGCTTTGTTAGTAATTACTGTATATGTATGCTTTCTGCAAAGACAGAACAGCTGCTTATAGATATTGAATGTTGTTGCACCAGAAAAATGTAATACCTGTCACAGGAGGCTTAAAAGGGGGTTTCCACGATCTTTTATCATTGGTGTAGTTAGTTCACAGACTTAATGTGATATAAATAAAAACGTAAATATAAAATTATAAAAATTAATAAAGAAAAATTTCTAAAAACTGTTCAAATGGTCATTTACGCCAATGGATTGCCTATGATTTGGGCTGTTTTCACACCCTACCAGAATGATTTTTGTGCACGTACAGAAGAGGGTATAATGGGAACAGAAATGGCACATACAACTCTGTTCACACTATACCAGACAGGTGTAGTAAATAAATTCACAAAGGAATTCATATGGCATGCACTGTCAAAGGATCACAATTCAGATCCCCAGTTCATTTCACCCAAGAAAACTAATGACATTTCACTCCACCACCATAAGGAGCCTCGCAAATTTTGCAGGGTTCCTGGAGGTGATGCTGCAAAACCTCATCTGTTTTCTCAGGTGACAGTTATTTGCTAACCAACCAAACAAAGCATTTTTACTTAAAAAAACTTTATTTTCTGTCGTTTGTTGTCCGTTCAACTGCAAGTTCCATTTCCCAAGCTACTTCACAAATAAGTCCAATAAGGTGGCAGCCCTGCAATCTGGTTGCCTGTTCTTGGCTTACTGCATGTAGGTCAATTCTGTTCATACTGACCCAGTCAAATCACGCCAAAAGAACTGCAACACCTAGAATCTGATTTGGTTGTTGACGTCATTTAAAGGCAAGTAACTGTCATGTAAGTGTCTTCATGTAACCTCTTGCGCCTGAGGGTGCACCACAGATGCCTGGGATTCCTTGGACTCAGTCAAAGCTCTTGACTCATGAATGAACACACTGAATTCAACTCCCTAAGAAATCAACAAAGATTGCACCTTACTGTTAGTTTGGCTAGGTAACTAAGAATTGAAACATGACAACTGGTTCTGTGTTTGCTCTGGAAGTGTTACTAAAATAACATCACCATCTCCAATACTATTATATAGTAACAAGCAGCCAGAGCATTTTATGTAACAATTTGTTTATTCATTTAATTTTGTTTTTTCTTACTATTATTTTATTTTATTTTTTGTAGCAACTTAAAATGATAAGGTGAGGAAAAAATCACTACACAACAATAATATTTCAAAAACTTCTCATGGATCGTGGAGGGGTGCTGTAACACACTAGTTACAAAGAAGATGATTTTTAACACAGGTTTTTTAATCCTTTCATGGTTTCAATCTCAGTGCAGTTTTCTCTTCTCGATACATCCATCTTTCTAAACAAACAACAATTTTGCAGTGCTCAAAAAGGGTCTTTGTTCAAGAAGTTCAATGACCACATTTCAATGTCAGACATGTTGAGCACCTTAAGTAGAGATAATTTGTTCACAATCCCTTACCCTATGTTCAGCTGAGGTTTATGCCAAGTGAAATGGCTGGTGTCTAATATTAAAGCTGGCTTAAATTTTGGTTAAAATCACTTAATTGTGTAAAGGTTAAACTAGCAACTCTGTTGCAAAGATACCTGACTAGCAGCTGCTCTGGCAAATGCAACATTTGCTGTGGTGGTTATGGCTTTTATTGAGTCTCCAGTACCAAAAATCACCTGAAAAAGAATCGCAAAGGTTACCTAGAATAGCCTTCCCATAGGGCAGTCTTTGGCTAAGTTTTTTCTCATCATTCGAGAGCTTACTCACTGTCTTTTCTCTGTGGGTTTTACAATACATGGTGTAGTTACTAACTGTAGCATTCTCCTTGGCAAACTTTGCTTTATGTAAACAGAAGAGAGGTGAAATTGACTTAGTCATATCAAAACATGTCCTCAGCACCAATGTCTAATTTCATGTAGCAGTTTTAACCCATATTAAGTACAATCAGAATGTACACCAGAGGAAGTCCTCCTTTAAAGCCAGATATTTCTTATTGCATGCTCCGTGAACCTTCAGTTATTGCAGACAGATTTGCTGGTCTACAATAAATTATTAATTAGTTACCATATAAACCCTTTTAACTGGTAATTGACAACTATACTTAAATGAACTGGATACGATGTTTCCTTGTCATTTGCTTACCAAAAAGTTATACAATTGATCCTCAATTATCCAGATTAATGGCAGGAACAACAAAAATGGTCCAGATAATTGAGAGTGTGGATAATCAAGAAGAATGAATATTTTGTAGGGAAACAGTGTAATTCAAAACTGACAACACAATCAGACAAAATTACCGCTTAATCATGGTGGTTATTTTCAGAGGAAACTATACTCATAGATGGCTAAAAAACCCACATGCTTCACTTCATCTGGAGCAAGGAGTTAAACATTCAAGCCTGTTTTAAGGAATTACTGGCACTTTTTCAGCTCAAAGTTGTTGATAGCCATAATCCTTAAATGTCCATAAATAAATAAACTAAGACCAGTGAAAAAGGTTCGAGTGTAGTCGGTACCTTAGAGCGTTCCTTGATACTTGCACTTGGCTGCAGTTTGGTGGATCTGACTGATGGATTATCTTCAACAACTGTGACTTTATCAAGCAGAACTCTAAAAGAAAACTCAACAATAGAGTGCACTGAGTGTCATACTGAATAAAACACTACCACAACATAGTTGAAAGTAATGTAATGCTTGTTAAGACAAACACTAATTTCCTTTAGCAAAACAAACAAGCCCAATTTCCAAACAAAAAATATGCACCAAAAAAAATGCCACCCCTACAACAACCTAAATCCAAATTTTTATTTTCTTGAATCCAGTTTTTAAAAGAGTTGTTCATCTTATCAAAGCTGAAAATGAATTGAATTGTTTTATCAGAGTTCACCTATCAGCAAACATCCCACAACAGTAAAAGCAAATAAACAAGAATTCAAATTTGACTTTTGTCAGCTGGGCCAGTACATTTCCTTGCAAACAGTGAGGTTTAACTTACTTCATTGTGTACACTAAATTTGTTACCCTGTCAGTCAGATGTGGTATGGCCTCACTATTTATACACTGAAGAATAGAGTGTAGTTATGCCACAGCCAACAAACAGTTGTCAACAGACAAAGTCACATTTATTACCTAGCCCGCTCTTGTTCTTTCTCACCACCAACTGTCTTCAAAATGTCATTGAAGTCTCTCACTGCTGACTGGCATGCAAACAACTCTTTCCCTGGAACAATACAAGCAAAACAACAGATAATGAACTCTCACTGATAATGAACTTACTACAGTGAAATTTTGAAAAGCCAGAATAATTTGATTTGACAAGGACATTTTCTGGTACTGTGACCAATCACATGGCAGATCAATCCACAAGACCCCCCCCCCCCCCCCCCCCCAATCTCCACACCATGAAAAGTTTCTTTAATCTTGAAACAGTAATTTTCACTCCAGGTACCACTCCCCCAAACACACCCCCTTTAACTGCTTCAAGCTCTCACCATACCCAAAGTTTGCTATCCACAACCATGCCAATTTCTCTGACTTTTATTTTTAACTCTTTTTAATTTGTATTCATTATGTCACCATTTAATAATATTACTGATTTTGTATGATAAACCACTTAATTTTCAACTTCCCCAAAATATTATGAATATCATGTGGTTCCAGCAAATATTAATGGAATGAGCCTTGAAATGAGCCTTGTAGCCTTGAAATTATCATTTTTTTCCGGAAAAAATAATAAATTTCTTATACCTACACTGAAAGTATCACTCGTTTATTTTCCATACTGAACACAATGTCCAGTGGTTGAGTAACAAGTCTAATGACTTCTTCAGAAATACATGTCAGTACCTTCAAGAAATTCCTTAAGCTTAGGAAGCACAGGGTTCTGTCGCTCTTGTTTTGCCTGTTCAGTCAAAATAGCTTCCTGTTCAAAGAAATGTAAAAAGCAACATTCGTGTCAATTAGAATTTCAGGTTGCATACTGTTGAATAAGACTTCCATGTATTATATTTTTCTAAATGTGCAAGCTGGCAGTATCCTGCATATGACACAATCTGATTGGCCAAATTTTCCTATCTTTGTAACCATACAAAAACCATTGAGAAGAAAATGAAAAAACAACTGACCTCACTGTGAACTTAGCAAATTGTTTTGATTTATGGCTCAAAGATGCAAATTTTTCATCAACTCACAATTTTCACGGGCGATGCAAATGGAAAGTGCAAAACAGAGAGAACATAATTATGATTCCTCAAAAAGGCAAGTACTCATTTTCATTTTGTATTAGGTTGTCGTTAAGCACGCCAGCTTATGAGTTTGTTGCTGACATTAGTTTACAGCTTACAATGAGTTTTGAATCCAATGCCTATCTCTCAATTTTTTCCTCTGTTTATTTTCATTCGAGAAAGTAAGTTTTAACTAAAATTTTGTTTTCCCCTTTGCCCTGAATGAACAAGGCAAGAACCAAATACAAGGCAGTGTGCAACAACATTTAATTCCGAGTGGTTTCCATTACGGATGTTGAGCACATGGTCCAACTCTGGAAGCACACTGCATCGTGGGTACAATAATCTACATGCAATGTGGACATTGCATGAGTACATGTTATCAACACGTGATCCTTAAAAAATCTAGCATGCAAAGCAACCAATATCACAACAAGCGTAATGACACTTTCAAAAACTCCCGATGCATGTAGGTTTACCCAGATAAATATTACTTTAGAAAATCATTATAATTATATAGACTTATACACCTTTACTTTAACACATACCTCAAATACAAATCCACAACCACCATTGGTCAGTGAAGAAACATAAGCAATCATGGTAGTGATATCAAGATTAACACAATTACTGAAAACAACATTCATTGGAAAACAAACTTTGTTATTGTAGCTGAGGTAAATCATTTCTTTTTCCAAAGCATGCCTTGATGGCTTCCTTCACTGGTAGGTAAGTCATTGAAATACACCCACTTGTTACCCATTGGGAATTATTATTGACTGGCTCATCTGTTTAACAGGATAACTCCACCTACATGTAACAGGGTTCAAAATAAAATCAGAACTTTCAGCCTGGATTTTACGGCTTTTTTTCTCAAGGCTGATTTTTAGGCGGCTGTCAACAAGAATGAGAAAGCGCCTATCCCAAGTATGGAACAAAGTGTTGACAGGCCAAACGCGGCTCATATGCACTTAAGAGAAGTCTGGGTGGGTATGTGCCGCCGAGGCCTTCAAACCCTGACCCTGTTTAAGACAAAATCATTTCATTTCGATACCCTGTTTAAGACAAGAGACCTTTACATCTTGCTGGAGTTCTGTGTTTTTTGTCTGCCTTGTTTTTCATTTCCCATACAGAAAGTATTTTTTAAATAAATGACATCATAGAATTAGCTCTAAAAAAATTGCTGGTACCCACATGTAGGGTTCAAGGCTTCTAGTCCTGTTCAAGACACTAAACGGTGAAATTGTATACCCTGTTTAAGACGCAAGACCCTAAAAACCCTACCCTGTAGAGCGGCACATACCCGTTTAGGCCAAATAAAGGAGTACCCCCCCCCCCTCCGGGGTTGGTATATTTCTCTTAGCAATGGTTGAAGTGCCAACTTTCTTTCACTGAATTTGACTTCGGACGTTATTCTTTCGACTAGACTGTTGGGGTAGTCTCTCACACGGAGGCGTGTTTTGAATTGGGTAATATTCTCAACGAAAGATTTTGCTGAAGAGTTTGTTCTAAGAAGACGTAGGGCTTCGCCTTTGATAAACCTTTTTCTAACCCCTGGTGGGTGGCAGGAAGAGAAGTGGGTGTAGTGGAAAGTTCCTGTGGGCTTAAAATGTGTGCGGATATTAAGCATTCAGCTTGCTTGTTAAATCTTTCGCCTTTGAAAAGAGTGGCATCCAGGAAGTTTATTTCTTTGTCTGAGATTTCAGCCGTGAATTTATTTGGGTCGGGTGGTAACTGTTTGCTAGGACAATAAACTCTTCTTCTATCTCCTTTTTGTCAACATTCCACAGCGAGAATATGTCATCGATGTATCTTTTCCACTCAAGTGATAGAAGAGCGTAGAACATTAACTACTGTTTGCCTGAGCATGTGGCGTAATGCTAAACCCGATACTTATCATTGCTGCATTCAACAGGGCCATAATGAAACTTGGTTAGCGCACCTATGAATTTTTGCTTGGCCTCTCTCTTTATTCTTTATGGAGTGTATTTCTGTCTTAATCTCCTCGTCAGGAGTGATGTTTGCTTTTGCTACACAGGGCGAGTATCTTGGACATGTGCCCTTTTCTGTGTGGGCCTGAAGTTTAACTATTGACGTTTCTGACTGCACAATTTTACTCTTGAGCATGGAAATCTCATTGACGGCGGACTGGCAGGGTCGCTTACTGGCATTTCACAAATTAGATCAGGCCTTTGAAGATGATAAATGCCGCAACAGTGACACTGATTTTCAGTGCGATGGTAAATTTCCTTTGGTTTCCAGCAAGTTAAATTGGACAAGAAGGCAAAAGAAAGCACATGAAAAAAGCGACAGGTTGCCAAGTGGAACAGGATCGAAGACGCACTGGTAACAAAGAAATCATGAAGGAAAATTTGCCCAGTTCCTAAAAGAGAACTGAATTGCTGGGGCACTGCTACCCGGTGTCTGGCCTATTTCCTCAAAAGTCATGTTGTTGATCACGTATGAAACCACGCCAAAACAAAAAGAACGGAGACTTGATTTACAAGAATCGAGATAATAACTGTTAACATTCTGTAATTTGTTGCTCTTGTTTTAGAAAGCTTTTAAAACATCATTCATATCACTTTTGTGTATGTGTGTGTTTCATGGCTGTATTACTTTCTGATATGAAACATTTACTATGACGTTCCAGGGACGTTGATTTTGCCAATCAAGGGATGGGATGTCATTTTTTTCTATTTCTTGGGTGAAAAATCGCCGGCAAAAGTGGCCAAAGTGCCGGCTGCTACTTTGAACCTTGATGTAAGCTGCTACATGTATATACATGTACTGTATATACAGGTGTATACTGTATGCGGCTATTTTGACTAACATTGTCAGAAAGCCTACAACAACCACAAGGTGATATGGGTGACTTACAGTGTATTAACAAATTAACTTTGCCAAACTTAGCAATGGCTCAGCCCTACAGAAAATAAATCACACAGACGTGTTTGTGGTACATTCACCCATCCGTGACAGTGACAGCCGTGAAAGTACAGCCAAATCACAAAAGACTTACAGTTACCCATACTACCTTTCGGTCTTAACACATAAGTTGGAGGCTTTAAAATCTGACAAGGTTAGTTGAAATAGCTGTATACTACATGTATATACAAGTAGTACATTTTGCTTACCAATGATTTCTAAATGGGAGTTAAAGCAGGCAACTACACATTGTCAATTGTCCTAATAGTATGAGATTTTATGTGCTTAGTCAGGGTCAACCAGAAGTTTTGGGTATTTAAGGATTTGAACTGAACTGAACAACTTTATTAATGTGTCTTGTCTTCTAGCTGGCTACATGTAGCCTACTAATTGGGGACACCTAATAGTTAGTGACAGCCAGGATTTTTGGAATTTAGTGAACCTTATAATTATTACTTTGTCATTTGGCTTTATATCTGATATACTCAGGGCTGTCGGTAATCTCAAAGTACCTAGAAAGGAAAAAAGTAGCTGGCGAAAAACCAGTTACAAGTAGTGACAGCAAATTGCCTTAGTTGATTGTCTGTCAAAGTACTGGTGTGGCTCAAAATTTACATTGCTGTGGAAAATCCGTGCACCCTTATTGACAGCCCTTTTAATAGTGATAACTAAAATTGTTGGGACAAAAGGCACGAAGGAACACGACTTCCCTCACCCAATTTCAATTGGGTTCCAAAATTAGAATTACCTAGTTCCAAAACTATACATGCCCAGTGACATAGTTTGTTTCAAATTAGGTAACATGCGCACAAAACAATTTTATCCAGTCATAAACCTAGGTGACCTCTTCTCACTACAAGAAACATATCACACCAAGAAACATGACAGCTGACTTACCATTGTTTGAGATGAGGTCTGTCGGGTGTGATTGTTTGATCAACTTGGCTTTGAGCTGAAGATTCACTGCCAGGGTCTGGTAATATTTTACCTTTCACACAGACACCAATGCTTGTCAAAGCCTCTTGAAAGAAATCAGCAGCATATAGTAAAACGTTCACCAAAAGTCACTTATTTTCAAAACAAATAAAAGTTTTACAAATGTATGTGTGTGTGTTATTATTCTTATTTTAAATGCAAAAAGGGGGCTACATGGCACCCTAATTTACCACATATTTTAGATGTATGTATCAAAAACTATTTTGCAGCTAAGGATTCCAAACAACCCTATGACAACTTTTTAGTACACTGAAGTGCACCACACGTTTTCTGTTTCTTGAAACCAGAGACCAAAAAAAACCTTCATTGTACAAAGTAACAATGAACACTTTTTTGACTCACAGTATTAAGCAAGTGCAGATATAGGGTAATTTGTCAGCAGAAATGGTAAATATTTAAGGTGGCTCATCTGGATTTTTCCGAGGCACACCATCCCAAATTTGAACGACTAATACTTTACTGTCTGAGCTCGGTGGGGCAAGCTGCTTCACACATTTACTAGAGAATGAATGAACTTGTATTCCTGCTTGCTACGCATTGCTGGTGCGAAAATTCTGTTTTTAGTACAATGGTAATTAACATAAGGCTTTCATTGTTATTGTACTTAGAACAGAATTTTCACGATACCTCCGGGACCAGTGAAGCGTAGCAAGCAGGCATGGCAAACTTGTTGACCCCAAAGCACACAAATATGTAGAATACAGACGAGAAACTCCTGAAATAAACCAGCTGTCAACAAATGATGCGGTAATGAAAGACGAGTGCATTTCGCATCCTTAAAATGATTCAATGCGCATGATATTTACAGCGCTAGCTCAATACTTGTTAGACTTGATATGACAAGATTTAGAAGAAAATTCATCAACTAGTTTTTGAATAAAAGTGTCCGTAACAAAGACGTTGCTTCTCTGTGTAAAATGAGCATATTTGAGACATTACTTTTGATTACATCATTTGAAATCTAGGGAAGCAAACCGCATAAAACCTTCAGGAAAAATAGCTGTATGCTACAGCTATGACGTGGTGAAAACATTGTTTCAATCTGTCAGGATAACACTGGTACCGATGAAAAAATAGAAAATAACGTAAATCTGTAATTTTTTACTGGAAAATATTCAACCCGATTTTTTTCAAAAATGCTCTCATAAAATTTTTTCAAACTTTGCAGTCTTGAAGATCTACACCTAGACTATAAGAAACAATAGGTCGTTTTGGAAGTTTAGGTCTAGATGTCGAGAAAATTGCTGATATACAAAAATCATGACGTCATCATTTTGTTGCTATGGTAACACTGATGATGTCAATCAAACCTACTTTTTTGACAAGTTCATTTATTCTCTAGTAAACGTGTGAAGCAGCTTGCCCCACCGAGCTCAGACAGTAAAGTATTATCCGTTCAAAGTTGGGATGGTGTGCCTCAGAAAAATCCAGATGAACCACCTTAAGGAAAACATTTTTAGACGCCTTCACTAGGAAACTTATACTTGACAAACAACTGGTATTTGTGGATTAAATCCACAATAAATATTTACTCACTTGCTAGAGATTCTGTGATGCCACTGTAACAAGACAGCATAACAAGTGGAGGTGAGTAGTTTAATGGATGTTGTTTACTAGCTTCTTGTAATTCCTGGTTAATAAAAACAAGACAAGGTAGGTAGCTGTAGTTTCAGCAGAGAACATCTTCAGTAGCAAAAAAATTTCAAATCTCTCCATCTATTATACACACATCAGGCACCCAAACTAGATGAATGGACTTAATTCATTTTTCTAATCATGTTTACTGCAAGATGCAAGATGATATCAATAACTTTTTTAATAGTTATGTAAAGTAACACAGATGGGCTGAAATATGGAGTTTCCTGTGAATCGTGATCAAGTAATTTTACTTCCCATGATCGTAAAAAATTAAAAGCCATGAACCATGAACAACACGTTTGTCGTGATGCATGAAACTAAAAAATTATTTTCCGATAACTGTGAAAATGACCTTAAAATTTGCTGTTTTTCCGTGAAATATAGCCTCATGTACAAAGTAGACAAAGTACACTCCTGAATTCGTATCTTCTGTTTCAAAAATTCTTGTGTCCACCATTAACGTTTTGAACCAACAGCAAAATACAACAAATTCCATTATCCTGGAAGAGGGGGGAGGGGGGGTACTCAACAAAGTTTTACATGGGGAGGCTCCGCCCCGAGGTCCAACCCCTTACCCTTTTATATACCATTTTTGACCAAAAATGTACCCCTTTCGTATACCTTCCATTGAAAAATGGTACCCCTTTCACATTACGTACTTAAGAACACTGCATCCCTTTTTTAAACCCTTGGAATGCAGTTTATAGCAGAAGGATATTAGGGGAGAACAGTATTACCAGAAGAGATGTTAACCAAAAATCAGTATTATTATCTACTCGAAATATTTTAACAAAAGGCCCTTTTAAATACCTAAATGACAGATTTCCCCACCCTTTCATATACCTCAGCTCATGAAATCCCTACCCTTTCATATACCTGAAGCATGAAAAAGGTACCCCTTTCGGACGGAGCCTCCCCCTATAGGCCATTCTAGAGAGTGCCCCCCACCCCCGGGTCCATTATGGTCAACTTCAGTGAGTCTTCAGTGTTAAACTACAACAAATACTCTTCTCCTTCACTTATATGTTAAATCACATCCTACTCAGTCTACTCAGCTGATTGAAAGGCCACCTGCAAGCAACTGTTGACTATACACCTCAAAGAATTGCTGATCAAATGCAATTTGTCCACTTTCTCAAGAACTAATAACACTGCCACTTTGGCCAAATTTTTAAGATATGTTCAAGATGGTGTCTTTTATGTACCTGTCATCTTATTGACAAGAAATGTGGGCATAAATGGCAGAAAAAAGTAAACAAAATCTTTACATAAACACTTTCAAGGTCATTCCCCCGAAATAAAATTTAACACATGATTTTCGTCAAACTTTCACAAGTTGTTATCTATCGGTCAATGTTTTGAAAAATAAAATAAAAAGAATAGGTCCCAATGTTCGTTTAGGAGATATCATCGTCTCAAGCTACCCCATAATTCCTTGCAATTTCGCCTAACGAACACATGTTTATTTGATCAGTTTACGCTACCACCCGTAGGCAGAGGATAGCACATGATTAAAGCAAACCTTGAAACAATGTACTAGATGTAAAATATCGATAACAAGGAACAATTTACTAGAAGTTTTATGGCTGATGCACAAAGCATCAGATGAAATTGACTTAAAACCTTCCTTGTGTGCGTGTTCTCGAGGTCGTGATTTCATCTCCGTGTGCAACGCGTTTCTAGTAATGTGTTTTTTTTCTAACTCTTTGAACAAAAGAGGATGAATAGTAGGTCAAATATATTTGAAAAAAAAAGATAGGTCACCATGCTTGTTTAAGAGTAAATAACTATTCTTTTCTCTGGGAGCTTAGCCTCATAGGAAACCTATTACTCCCTGGACCTGCACACGCTGTGAGTGCACGCAAGTGACACAACAAATCATGCGCAGTAAGGATGCGTAATGCAATACAGGGGAATGACCTTAAGGAGAAGCCTCTTTGTGTGCAATGTTATTTCCCGTGAACCATGAAATTGGTGCACATATTAGTTACCGTGATTCGTTATTTCACATTTTTAATAGTCCTGAATTGTGTGCAAGACCTCACCTTATGACCCCTCTAATAGCAGAGTCTGCACGCTAGCGCGTCAGTGGAGCACCATTGCTAAGGAAATTTGGTAAGCTATCAAGCCAAGAAATTTTGGTAGTGACGTAATAGTCACGTGACCATCCGTCCGTACATCCGTACGTCCGCACTACAGGGTCACCAATATGAAACGGCATACACTGGATATAATCCTGTGAAATCGCATGTTGACCCGCATTGTAGCAAAACAAGCAAAGACAACAAAAGTCAAAAACAAATATGTTAATGGAAAAAAAAAGTTAAAAAGAATACTCAGTTGTCTTTTTGGTGGAAGGCAAAAAGTTCAATTAAGGCAAAAAAAATTAGGCGATAAAGTTTAGGCGAAAAGTTCAAATTTGCCTTGTTGGTTCTGTTGCAAACTCGGTCAGCACACCGCTTGAGTTCGCAGCTTTTCGCAGCGGTTTCGACACCAAATATAACAGAGCTAGTGCTTTTTGGTTTTTTCTGTCCACAATCATGGTTTTTACAGCAGTCCAAACACATTTTGCCAGGAAAAACAGCATTTTCATGTTGATAGGCAGCTTGTCATGAAGAAAGAAATAAGCAGTAAAATTAACATCTGAAGTTCACAATAACCGCTCATGGCCTAGTGGACTTATCGCCAGCTTATGACACCGTTGAGCCGGGTTTGGCTCTCAGCGAGGACATGATTTTTTTCTTTTTTTTTCTTTTTTTTTTTTTTATTTAACGACTTGAATGAGAGTATTTTCACAAATTAATAAGTGCCAGGAAAAAATAAAGAAATAAATAAAAAAGGGGGGGCTCTGCTTTTAGGCTTGGCTAAACCTATATAATTATTATAAAATTGTGAATATATGAAGTTCATATATTTGAACTGCGGAATGAAGAAATAAATGTAAAGAAGATCCTCGCAGTTATTAACGCAACCTACGCAGTTGCGAAAAGAAAGCCTGAAAAAAATCAGGCTTGCCGGGAGTCGAACCCTGACCTCTGCGATACCGGTGCAGCGCTCTAACCAATTGAGCTAACAGGCCAACTGGGAGCTGGTCATTAAATTGGTTCGTAATATACCCGGGAAAGATGAAGATGAAATTGTGAATAACTGCGAGGATCTTCTTTACATTTATTTCTTCATTCCGCAGTTCAAATATATGAACTTCATATATTCACAATTTCATCTTCATCTTTCCCAGGTATATTACGAAGCAATTTAATGACCAGTTCCCAGTTGGCCTGTTAGCTCAATTGGTTAGAGCGCTGCACCGGTATCGCAGAGGTCAGGGTTCGACTCCCGGCAAGCCTGTTTTTTTTTTTTCAGGCTTTCTTTTCGCAACTGCGTAGGTTGCGTTAATAACTGCGAGGATCTTCTTTACATTTATTTCTTCATTCCACAGTTCAAATATATGAACTTCATATATTCACAATTTCATCTTCATCTTTCCCGGGTATATTACGAACCAATTTAATGACCAGCTCCCAGTTGGCCTGTTAGCTCAATTGGTTAGAGCGCTGCACCGGTATCGCAGAGGTCAGGGTTCGACTCCCGGCAAGCCTGATTTTTTTTTCAGGCTTTCTTTTCGCAACTGCGTAGGTTGCGTTAATAACTGCGAGGATCTTCTTTACATTTATAATTATTATAGTATGTCATGTCAACATATTCAAGACAATAAGTAAAAAAATGTACCCTTTGGACTCTTACCTAGATCACTAAACTGTATTCCATTCAGTCCTATCAACACTACATACAATGTTGTCTATATGGAAGCCATTGAAATATATTTTTGCATGTGTACCTTGGCTTGATGGATTATGTCTTTATCACCAAAGTCACCTTGACCTAACAGTAGATTAAGAGATTCAATGATTGAAATTAATATAATTTGCCTACACCGGAAAACATGGCATTTCACAGATTTACCAAGAAAAGCCTGTGGTTTGTCAAAGACAGGCATTTACAAGTCCACAATTGTGAGTCACTTCATTTACAGTGTAGGTTCATTGAGGCCAATCTTATCTATTAAATAATAAACAAATCAATTCTATTTTTCCTGGTCTCTCATGTGGGGGCGCGGTGGTGTAGTGGTTAGCGCATTGGACTTCAGATCTGAAGGTCGGTGGTTTGACGCTGCCATTGTGTTGTTTCCTTAGACAAGAAACTTTACCCCACATTCGTCTCTCTCCACCCAGGTGTATACATGTAAATGAGTACTGGCGACACACTGCTGAGGGTAACCCTGCGATGGACTACCATCCCATCCTGGGGGGAGTAGCAATACTCTTGGTTGCTTCATGCTACAGAAAGCGTGATAAGCTCTGGCCATGTGGGCCTCCTTGGCTCGTGTGTGACTTTACCTTTACCTTTACACTCTTATGGACCATAAAATATCATACCACAAAATGTTCAAAACTCAAGTGGAACAACAAGCCACAGGCAATGTTTCACAGCAATACAGTAATTTAACAAATAGTTGGCAGTTCCAACAACATAATTAAAAAAACAGTTATCAAATTTGTAAAAATTTCTTGTACCTTGCCATGTTCTATGCAGTGCAGACGCATTTCTTGCAGTGACCTTGATCCAACAGCATCCACCATCAGCAACAATATCCACAACACAATTGAACTCTGTTGAGCTGTGGTCCATAAAGCAAAATGGTTTGAACAAAGCAGTGACATCTTTTTCATGTTCAGCTGTCAGTAAAACAGCTTCAAGAAATGATAAGTTTGTGCTCTTGACATGTGAGTTCTTCAAAGGCTCAGCAACACTTGTTAACTGAAATGCAAACATGCAAGGGATCAGACATACACTCTAAGAACAGCATTTTCATAAAAAAGATGTCATAGACTCCACTCTGTTGCCTTCGTCAATGAATTAATGAAATGGAAAAGACATTTTTTTCTCTCTGATATTTTTAGAAATGGTTCAGTTCCAAAAATAGTCTTTTTTCCAAGCAATAATGTAAGTGTCAGTTTATATTAATGTCTTCACTTGTCCTTGTCATGGTTGTATTAAAAGCTTCCTTATCTCTGGTCAGTGAACCTGCAAGCTTAGATCCGGCTGGAAGAGGCTTCGATGGCCCACTGAAAGGTCTAAAGCTGTGTTCTCACTTGCACCAAGGCATGTTTAAAGCAAACATGTTTAAATGAAACATGTTTTCCGAAACATGTTTGTAATTGCATTGCATTGGTGCTATATAATTTATGCAGATATGTAAATTCTTGACAACTACACTTTTAAAACCTAAGAATGGAGCTGGAACTTGCTGTTGCATTCTTTCTGTAGTTTTATTCTTTTTTTCACACTTCCCAAGCCGTTTAAAGCTGAAGGGCCTTTCAGATCATTGCAAGAAGAGATGATTTGTGTAATGCTTGTTGCATTGGGTTTTTTTGTCCTTTCACAAGGGCTTGCAGGGCTCTGTATCATCACCAATAACTGCCCCTGTACCTCATCGTCAGTCCATATATAAAATAAAAATAATATTGTGTCTTATTGTAGCCTCAATTAAGGATCTTTCAGGTACTTGCTTCCTCTCTGTTCAGCCACCATGTTTAACATGTTTCAGGGAGTGAGTATGCGCGAGCTTGACGTGCGGATGTGCGTTTGCTGAAGGAAAGCTTTCACGTCCTCAATTTCATATAAATCGCCGATAATTAATAATCCTTATGAAAGAAAACTGCCTAGGTCGACTCTTAGACAGCTAATGCCTGGGGGTAAAAAACATAAGAGAGGGGCTCGTGGTTCAACTGAAGAAGATACCAACATTTCTAAACGCGCCAATATGGCGGCCACGGAAGACATGCAGGATCAGCAGCTAACAACTGAAGAACCAGCAATTACGGCCACCGAAACAAGCCTTGAGGAGCTCAAGGAAATGTTGGTCGACATCCAAATCAACATTTCAAATATTTTTTTAGAAAACAAAAGCATAAAGAATGACTTGGCCGAGCTCACAACAACTGTTCGGGAACAGAAGCTCGAAATCGTTCAACTCAAAACCTCGCTAACAAAGATTACCAAACAATGTGTTGATGCCGAATACGAACTAGCAGCAGCAAAGAAACGTGTCAACGAACAACAAGACGAAATATATGAACTGTACGAGCTACAAGACAGATTGGAGCAATACACGAGGAAAAATTCTCTCGAGATACATGGTGTGCCAGAGAGCGCCTACAGCACGACAGAGGAGGTAGTATTGAAATTAGCAGAAGTGCTCGAAGTTCCTATTACTCCTCAGGATGTCGAAATTTCCCACAAGTCGAAACGAAAAGGAAACAAACCAATAATTGTTAAATTTGCCAACCACAAAATCAAGAGCAACATCTACAAATCAAGAGCCAAACTAAAAAACATCCAAGTATCTAATCTATTTCCTAGTGCTACTGCCGCAACTCGTGTTGCGGGAGACCGTATCTTCTTGTTCGAAAACCTCACGTCTTACAGGAAGAAGATAGTAAATCGTGCGAACGAAATGAGAAGAGATGGCCTTTTGCTAAGTGTCTGGATCCTAGATGGCAAAATTTATGTGAAGACTTCACCAGAAGGTAGGCCGATTAAAATAAACGACCTGGAGGATCTGGAAAATCTTTAAAGGTATTACAGAATTCCTAGGAATGATAAACTGTACGTAAAATGGGGACGGAAACTGAACAGGAGCATGAGGATGGAACACTCTCAAAACTTTTGTGGTCTGTTTGTTGTGTGTAGGTATGCGTGTGTAGATCTTATTATTATCAATTCCGCTCTTGTTGTCTTTATCCGGCAAACTTCCCTTCGATTTTACTTGGTTTTTCACCGATCTCCATACATGTCCATTAACTATTTCACTTTATTGAAATGGCTAAGTATACAGCATAGGCTGTTACTCTTATCACTGCATGTAATAAAACTAGTCTTATTTACTATCTGTTCTTTAGCAAAAGTTTACATTGACAAAACTCGTCTAATTATTCTATGTCGCGTAAATTAAAACTGCTTTCTCTAAATGTGCGAGGTTTACGTAATGTTAACAAAAGAAGAGCAATTTTCTCTTATTTGAAGGCTCAAAAAGCTACGATCTTTTGTCTTCAAGAGACATATTCATCAATCGAGGACGAAAAAGTGTGGCCTGCAGAATGGGGGGGCAAAATTTTTTTTTCGCATGGCTCTTCGCACTCCAGAGGCGTTTGCATTCTTTTGAATCCACATTCCACATTTCACTTGCGGCGCGTCGAAGCGGACTCAGAAGGAAGGTTTTTAATAATTGTTAAAGTCATAATAGATGAAGAATGCTTTTTCGTAACAAACATATATGCCCCGACGGATTACCGTGACCAGGACTGTTTCATCCGTCTCTTAAGCGAACAACTCATTTCGAATACAGACACCTCAAAAGTTGTCATTTCAGGAGATTGGAATACAACTCTCAATCCAATCGATAAGCGAGGTGGCCAGCCTTGGAAAGCTACAAACTATAGAAATTCTCTCATAAATCTCATGGAAGAACTCAATCTTATAGACATTTATCGACAAATCAATCCCACCAAAAAATATTTTACTTATGAGTCAAAACCTTTAAACTTAAAATCAAGGATCGACTTTTTCCTTATTTCTCGTCCTCTCTCTTGCTGCGTCAAGAACGCAGAAATTCGAACGTCAATAGCACCCGACCATAAATCAATATTCCTAAACATCGAAATTAAAAATGAATTCGCAAGAGGCCCGGGATTATGGAAATTTAACAACACATTACTGGAGGATGAGAATTATAAAGAACTCATCGAGTTCTATTACCCGCAAATTTTAGTTAAATACCGCGAAATTACCGACAAACAACTTCTATAGGAATTGATAAAAATGGAGTTACGCGCGAAAACGATTAAGTACTCGAAAGAGAAAAGATCTAAGTTAAGAAACGAAGAAAAAGCTCTTCAAGAAGAACTACAAGAACTGGATGGAAAAATCTGCAACAACGATGCTTTCGATCAGGAAACCCTGGAAAAATACGAAGCCGCTAAGGATAAATTAAAAAGGATACACGACACTAGAGGGAAAGAGGCTATATTTAGATCCAAGACGAAATGGTTCGAACAAGGAGAAAAGCCAACGAAATACTTTTTCAATCTAGAAAAAAACAACTACGAGAAAAAACTAATTCGAGAAGTGAAGTTAGAAAATGATGAGGTAATTTCCAACTTTGTGCAGGTTAATAAAGAGATTGAGAACTTTTATAGCAAAATGTATACCTCTAAAATCACTGGCAATAATACCAGCGATGTATTTGAACACAACAATAACATTCACAAATTTATCGAAGGTCTTAACATCCCACAATTAAATGTAGAAGAACAAGAATCTCTAGAAAAGGATCTGACGTTTGAGGAACTAAAAGATGCTCTAACATCCTTTGCGGACAATAAATCGCCAGGAGAAGATGGATTCACAAAGGAATTCTATGAAGCATTCTTTGATCTGCTTTGGAAAGACCTTTTAAATTCTTATAACGATGCATTTAACAAAGGATCATTATCAGTTTCCCAGAAGAGAGGAACAATAACGCTCATTCCGAAAGGTGATGAAAATCTGTCTGATTTAAAGAATTGGCGGCCTATATCTTTACTTAATATCGACTACAAGATTCTTTCTAAAGTATTGGCCAAGAGAATGGAGCAACTCTTACCTAAACTAATTCATTCTGATCAAACAGGGTTTGTCAACGGAAGATATATAGGCCAAAATATAAGACTACTCAGTGACATAATGGAGTTTTCAGAGAGCAAAAACTTCCAGGGAATACTTTTGTTCGTAGACTTCGAAAAGGCATTCGACACCTTGGAATGGAGCTTCATATCAAAAACCTTAGAAGTTTTTAATTTTGGAAATAAGTTCAAAAAATGGTTTACTGTCCTATACAACGGCGTACAGAGCTCCGTCGTAAATGGCGGATTTATGACAAACTATTTCGAAATAACAAGAGGAGTTCGCCAAGGCTGTCCACTCAGCCCCTCCTTATTTATTCTTGCGGTCGAGTTGTTAGCCCTTAAGATACGCCAAAACAAGAACTGCGAGGGCATATATTTACCAAACAACCAAGAAGTAAAAATTTCACAATTTGCAGACGACACAACTATAATAACTAACAACACGGACTCTCTTAAATCGCATCTCCAAACAATTGAATGGTTCGGCACCGTCTCAGGCTTAAAGTTAAATAAGAAAAAGACTAAAGCAATGTGGCTGGGTACAATGAAACACAGTAACTCGAATATATTAGAATTTAAAAGCACAAAGAACCCTATTAAAGTTCTGGGCACGTTTCTATTGTACAATCAAAATAAAAACATCGAAGAGAACTTTCTTAGCAGGATTCGAAAGATGAAAATTAAATTAAATCTGTGGCTTTCCAGGGATTTGACGCTATACGGAAGATCACTATTAGCTAAAACGTTAGGAGTATCTCAGTTAGTCTATGCAGCGTCCATGCTGACTGTTCCATCTTTAGTAATAAAAAATGTTCAAACAGAGCTTTTTTCATTCTTGTGGAAAAACAAGAAAGACAAGATAAAAAGAACGGTCATGTACCAACCTCTTTCGGAAGGAGGTCTCAATTTTGTAAACTTTTCTGCAGTAGTAAAATCTTTGCGCCTAGCGTGGATAAGTCGGTTATTAAGCAGCACTACCGACTCTTGGAAAGCAATTCCAAATTATTATTTTAATACTTATGGGGGATTAAAATTCCTTCTTAAATGCAACTATAATGCGGCCTCCATAAATAATGGTTTACCTACTTTCTATCGGGAGCTTTTGCAATATTTCCAAGAGTTTAAAGATAAGACTAAAATATTTTCGTATGGCAAATTCCTGCTATGGAATAACGAGGAAATAACTATTGATAAAAATACGCTTTTCTGGAAATCGTGGTTCAAGAAGAACATCCTCTCTATACAAGATATCCTAAATGCTGATGGAAACTTTCTAACATTCCAACAATTTCAAAATAAGTTCAACATAAAAACAAATTATCTCCACTACTTCCAACTCATAGCAGCTATTCCAACCGACTTGAAGAAGAAAGCCAGGGAATGTGAAGCTCCCTCGCACGAGCTACTAAATACTACTACGATATCTTTGTTTCCTGGAAGCAATCTTGTAGATTTGGCAGACATGCGCTGCAAACACTACTATAAGATACTTAATAAAAACCCCACAGTAGAACCAACTGGCATCAAAACCTGGAAAGTCAATTTTGCCGATACTCATAAAGAATGGAAAAACAAATTTTCTTTTGTATATCAAACAACAAGAGACAACAAGTTAAGACAGTTCTCCTTTAGATTATTGCATAGAATTATAGTAACCAAAAAAGAACTGCATAAATTTCGATTAACCGATGATGCAACCTGTACCTTTTGCCCTAACTCAGATTCAATAGAGCATACTTTTCTGGATTGCTCCGAGACAAAATCTTTTTATTATGAAGCGTTAATGTGGTTTAACCGCGTAAACGAGACCGAAATTGAACTTTCTAACGAGCAAATTACCTTTAATGAAATACCCGACTTTCATCAACTATCAGAATACCCAAGACGCAGACTACACTTATTTGTTATTCTTTTGAAACAATATGTCTACAGTTGTAAGTGTCTTGAGAAAAAACCGATCCAGAAAGAATTCCAAAATAAAATGTTGATGCAATGGCAAATAGAGAAATGTGCTCTTCACTAATTCTGTTTCTCCCTTTCGAAAAATTAATACTTTAAAAAGGAGGGAAGACTACTACTGAATGGAGATTGTAAGTAACTCGTAGGTGCCTTTCGATTGATATCTTGTAATTTTTTTTTCTTCCTGTTCTTTATTTTTTTATTTTTTTTTATTTTTTTTTTTTACTTGTTCTTTTCTTTTCTTTTATTCCTTTATTCAGTATCGTTTTTTCTTCTTAGCTGTATCACGTTTTTTGTATTAGCCAATGTAATGTAAATTGTATATGTAAGTGTGTGCATTAAAAAAAAAAAAAAAAAAAAAATTGTTTCATCTGACCTAGATGGAAACTACCTCGGTAGTTTCGATCATGGTCGGAATAAACATGAACAATCACGATTCCCACAATGCACTGCATACTGTGAACACTCTACATGGTAAAACATGTTTCATTTGTGATCAGGGAAAACATGTTTCAGCCTAGTGTGGATGCAGTATAAATAAGCCAGTTTAGTTAAAAGCATTCAGATATGACAAATTACGGAAAAGCCCTGGACCACTGTGTTTGGAATTATTTTAAAAGAGATCATTACAAGTGACAAGTAGTCTAGCCCCATTCCCCACGTCAGGAAAGGCGGATGAAATTGATGCAGACTTTGTAAAATCATCAATATTTACAAATCTTTCTATGATAACAGATGATCACGCATGAACGCCAGAAAGAGATATCGAACCTTTAAATATATAAAACAGGGAATTTCTTAGACTACATCTAAGACAAACTAAAATGCAGACGTTTTCAGTAAGATTTCAGACTAAGACTTACATTGCGAAGCATATAAACTTACATTGTATCTACCTGCTACAGCCATTCACCTACTTACGGATTTTAAGAACTTGAGCTCCGCCAGTATTTTCCTTCTCAACTTTGATAGCCCTTCTATCGTTTTCTTTAAGTTTTCGCATCTTTCCAACAATTCGTTTGCCTTCTCTATTCTCTGAGAAAGAAGCTTGTCAGGAGAATCAGCCGCTTCCGCCATGTTGACAACAATTAGAACCCAGTACTTTTTGCGCTTTCTTTTACCTCGCTCCCAGCGTCCTTCCTGTCAACCTTGGCGAGCTCAATTTTTTATGCCCACTTCAAGATGGCGAACATTTAACAAATTTCCTCCAGTTTTCCGTGGTGTGACCTCTTATTTCCTACGATTTTCGTCATCTAGCCGTCAAAATGTTGTGGACTCCGAGTCCGCAGATTTTTTTGACGGCTAGATGACGAAAATCGTGGGATAAAAGAGGCCATACCACGGAAAACTGGAGGAAATTTGTTGAATTTCAATAAAACCTCAACCACCATAATTGTTATAAAATTAGGAAAGAAAGGGAAAAATGAGAAAAGAAATAACAGGGAACAAGCATCGGTCACATGACTGAACGAAAAAGGTGCCAAAACCTTGCGAAGTGTCTGCAGCGTTTATTACCAAAGCTGAATGAATCAATGAAACTGCTCCGAAGTGAACGAAATACCACAAGTTTTTGGGAAAACGTTCTAAATTGAGCACTGCCTTACTGTGTGGCTTCAGCAATAGGTCTCAATTTATGTTAAGACAAATATTTGGTTGATTATTGTTTGAAAACGACGAGCGTTGGCATAAATGCAAGGTGTCACGTTATACACGCTATAAAAAAAGGCCACTTCGGAAAAACTAAGACTTCAGTAGTGTAAATTTAGAGGAGCAAGCAAATAACTGGTTTGAACTCAACCGGTTTTGAACGTTTTAAACAGTTGTTTTCTTTTTTTCTGCTAAAACATTTTGTCGGCCGCCATCTTGAAGTTGAAGTGGGCGTAAAAAAATTAACCCTTGGCGGTTAATGAGACCAATAAGCCATTTCCGAGTTTAGTTGTCTTGTACCTCTTTTTCAAAGTGAGTCTTGAAAATGAGTTCTTATTCACATGCAGATAAAATTCGCTTTCATATGAAAGGTTGTGCACTGGGCCTGGCCTTTTTTCGTTCTTGTTAAGAGACATTTAGGCCGATACAAAGAGGGCATGATCGCAGGCTACTCGGAAACGGCCTATTCACACCCTGATTTTCAAAGTGAAGTAAAATGCTCTATCTCTGCATTAACTCTCTGTGTCTCGAGGGTTTGAAAAAGAAAGGGTAAAACATATTGGAAGGAGGAGAAATGAAACGAACACCATTCTTAAAATATTCTCTCAGCTGCGGACGCATTTGTGCGACAGCTGAGGAGGCGACAACATGAAATTTGAAGTCCTCAACATTTTTAATGCAGGTGTAATCTTCCATCTCAAACCACAGATCTGATTTCAGCAGACTAAAACTTTTCATCACAGGTGCCCTGTCATTCTTGTAACGAGGTTTTGTGGTCTTAAAGTAACGAACACCTTTTCAACGAAAGAGTGCGCGTCAAATGGAAGTGCAACAGAAAAAAACGTAGTTGGAAACGTTGGTGAGAATAAAGACCGGTCTACTTCTCTCCACATTTTTATTACAGGTAAGAAAATGTTGCCAGCCGTTTTTCGTCCATGTTCCCACTAGTCAACATGTATTTACCAACACATGTGCAGAGTTAAGCTTTTTGCATGAACGCAACTTAAAATTTGCATCCAACAACTGGTTTCTTTCGTTGTGCATTTAGCGATATTTGTTACTAACTAAAGAATACCTTTGTTCATTTTCCTTCTGGTCTGTTACCTTGCTGTGGTGTAGGAGCTTGCGTGTCTCTGAGGACCCAAGAGCTATACCGGCGTAGGCTTACTGCTCCTGGCAGGTTCAACCAATCCGGACAGGTCTTGGAGGAGAGACCAGACGAAAAATAGTCCCTGGTCCTCCAGGTTGGGGGTTGCTACAGCTTTGTACAGCCCTGTGTACAGCATCTCAGTTTCTTGTTAAAACGCGTACAAAACAGGCAAACGCCTTTATCCTTCTCATTCCTTACTCAAACAATTCAACTAAAAATCACATACACATAGGCCGTATAAGGTGGAGACTCAGCGTAAAATCATACACATGTACTCATGCGGGTATCCTCTCTTGCTCATTAGAAAGTGTTATTTCTTGGCACCAAAATTAGCTTTTCGACAACGGCCGAATTCAGCTCTGTTGCTTTGGTTTTTCTCGCAAGCAAATTAAGTTAACCACCAGAGGCTGCTAGAGGGCCTGTTGACGCAAACTAGAAGCGAATATCACAAAACCGCAAGTTGCCAGGATATTGTGTTAGCGGAAGTTACATGTAATATAGTTAACTCATTAAATGATACTGATCATATTTGCCTTTCACCAACTTTCCATGAACTTTGCTAGATAAATTGACAAAAAAAAACATCAGAAAATCAATAAAACAATGAAGGCATGCGCCAAAGCAAGTAACATAGAACTGCTAAAGTAATGGCTTGGCATTGATGTGCCGTCCAAATGACTCAAAGAAAATGACTTAAAGGAATACGTCAATAGACGTTATTTCCGAGAACGGAAAGCATGCATGCTTTTAATGAAAAATTTCCTGAAAGTGTTTTGATTTCCAATATTCTCTTTGAATTCTTATTATGACAGCTATCTAAGTTTCTCAGGTTTTGGTTCTGTTGACATTAAAGGTATTGCTCACCTATTTTTTCCTTCTTCTGTTTTTTCTCTGATATTCTCCCTATGAGATAATTAAATTAAGGATTCCAATCTGTTTATAACGTTTCATCGCCCCAACCTTCTCGACCATTAGTAACTCATGAATATCCGACCAGAAGCCTTCCTTTTCTGTTGGACACAATGGCTGCCACATATAGTTGATTAGTTTCGAGTCTTCTATCGAATCTCATTGTTGAAAACAAGACTTATAGGTCTTGACAACTTTGAGGTAGGATGGCTGGGCAACATGATCAACGTTGATAAGTGATTCATGTTTCAATATTTAAAAGTAGTCTCTAACACAACCGAATCCTTTTTACTTCAGATAACTGGATACTACCAGTTTCTTCGAATTCCGCTGAAAAACGTCACCTACAATGTCAAAGATCCGTGTCCTCTAGAACATGAACCTTAAAAACCAACCCGTTTACGTTGTATTCCTCTGTGCTTCCAACCTCTTGCACTTGAAGAATTCGAAACAGCACATTCAGTGTGGATTGTTTTTTGATTGGAGTTGAATGATTCTGATAAAGTTCCTCTAGCTTTTGCTTGTTTGAAGACATTTGCGGAAGTATGGCAAACTTTTCCTCGTCACTGAACTTGCGCCCCGTGAATTTTCCCAACAGAACGAAACACCTTCCCTTGTCGTTATCTTTCATGACTTTTGAGAGTAACTTTTTTCTGTGAAGGTAAATTTTCCAAGAGTGCTCTAAGAGGTTTGTTCTCTCTTTTTGCGTCCTTTACAAATGAACCTATTCATATGTGCCTCGTGCCGTTTTTGTCGATCCCACCTTTAATGAACTGTTAGTAATGTACACTTAGAACAGGAGATCAACATTGATAAGGTTACTTTTGATATTGGCATATATTAGGTTCTGATCCACCCACATCACTGTCCTTCCAGTCATCATCGTCATCGTCATCATAATTATTAATCATACCGCGGTCAACATTTTTCCTCTTAGTGTATTGAATGCTAATAACAGTGTCCATGCCTTTTAAATTTAGACATTTGTGAAACGACTGAAAAGAAGAATGAATTAATTATTTATTAAAGAGCTGACTTATAAAATATAGTAAAACGAAAATAAAAATAAAAGATTTTATCCTTAAAACTCTAATGCCTTGATAAACGGTAGAAATCCAGTTTTAACGCAAAACAGGTGTCATGGTTCGATGAAGTCTTTCAACCACCATCCAGTGAGGTTGATGCGGTGCTGTTATGGCCATAAACTCACCCAAACCAAAGTGATCTTGTCTGTAGTGTTCAATCTTCAAGTGGTATAATATGTAAGGTTGGTTCTTTCTAACAGACAAAAGTAATAACATGGACGTTGATGCAGACTAAACTAACTTAAAACTACCTTGCGCTCCCCTTAACATGCCCGGGAGGGGGAGGGGTGCTCGTATCTTAAAGTGACAGGGAGCTGCGGATGAAGCAATAGTTTCATACCTTAAAAGTAGCTACGGGTGAAAGCTAAGCCCACCAATAAAATATCGTCCTTTTATGTATCCAAAAAAGAGACGATCCTCTCTTGAACCAAAAATTTTCCAGTTTATCTTTATCTTGAAGGCTAGAAAATACATATATGTTAAAATATGACGACTACCCCCTCCCCCCCCCCCCAATTTAAAAACTACGCAAAATTTCGAACCTCCCAAAAATGCCAAAATAGTGAATTTTAAACCCAAAATATCCTTTTCACCTCCCCGCTACTTTCAGCGTTCCCCACTCCTCACTCCATCGTCCAGGTTTACATCTTTACTGAACACCTACCATTACTCCCTAAATATCGCCAAATTATGTACTGTTTTGTGCTTGGCAACCAAGTGATTTCTTCAAGTTGAAAAACTATTGTCTTTAAAGGAGATTTATTCCGAAGAAGGACTAAATTGTTTTATGTGACTGTCACGCAATCAGTTAATCTGTAACCAGCATCCGGCCACGGTGCCATCCGGGGGCACAACGGTGCAGTCTTTATAAAGCATGTAAGGAAAGCGAACTACCTTCTGTCGGTTGGCGAGAGACACTAGTGTTAAGGTTCTTGCTAGTCAAGCAAGTCAAGATCATTTTCCCGCCCTCCCTCCCTCCCTCCCTCATTGTTTCTCATTTTCCAGCCTCTGGATGGCGGATGTATCCTTACCTTTGCTAGGATTATGCCTTGTATATTAGGATATGTAAAAGCTTTCTATGATTGTTTTAAATAAACGGCCACACCAGTGGCCAAATTCGTCCGAAAAGGATGTGTCATTTAATTTTTATCCCAGCAAACGGAGCTCACCCAAACCAATATTCGGCCTCGCCATCACTAACGTATTTTTAGGAAAAGGGAAAGGAACAAAGATATAACAAAGCGTCATGAATGAGTTATTTTCGCTGGATCAGAGAGAGAGAGAGAGAATGATGAACGTTCCATGGAACTAATCCATTTGTAATGAAATTTCTTTGATTGGACGAACTTTTGTGGCCTGTAAAAAGGGAGTGCTCAACCCCATGACCATATATATATATATATATATATTTTTTTTTTTTTTGGCTAGAAAACTAAACCTCTACAGCTAAACATTCACTGACCCCTGATATCAAGAAGTTGTAAGGATACTTCCAATTAGTTAGTATGTCAAGGAGTTAAAGGAAGGCTTCTGACCGACGATCAAGGGCTTATTAGAGGCTTATGATTCTGACGTTTTCGTATTTTGTATTAGTGCAGTATCTGGAGAGAGAAACAGACTACCATCACCATAATGGTGACTTTACTACGTAAAAGGGCGGTGATCTTATTTGGGCTTCCACTTAAATCAGCGAAAACCTGGTGCCACTAGTTCACAGTAAACCCGAAGTAACCACTCGAACTGTTCGGTAATCGAACTCAATCGAACCCAATCGAACTTAATCGAACCTAATCGAACACAATGGAAAAATCTAATTTTCACCCCGAATACCACCAGTTTTTTGAACAATCTGTTTTAGCAATAGCTACGAATAAATAATTAACAAGAAATACTTTTATTGAAACTACCTTTGGACATGGAAAATACATTGATTTTACAAATGAAAGTATAAAACGAATAAAATTGACAAAAGCAATTTCCTTTCAGTTTGGAGTTTACTTATCGTTATTCTGGGAATTACACGCTTGTGACTCTTTTCACACTGCATACTCTCATTTCAGTCGAACGCAATGCAACCGTGAGTCCACATCCGACCGTTTTTATTTCCTTTCAACCATTATCGACCATTATCCAGACACAATTCGAACGCAATCGAACCTAATCGAACTCAGTCGAACTTATCGAGCCCAATCGAACGCAATCTAACGTTCGATTGGGTTCGATTGCTCAAATTTTTTGTGAGAGTTCGATTGTGTTCGATTACCGAACTTAATCGAACCCAATCACGTGATTGGGTTCGATTAAGTTCGATTGAGTTCGATTAATCGAACGTTCGATTTAGTTCGAGTGGTTACTTCGGGAGTAAAATGTCAAGGAATTTAGTGTCCATTTGAATGAGCTTTCACGCTTCGTCTGAATTCTAACTTTAATAAACACTTTAATAAGCACTTTTAAATTGTTGTGTTTTTGTTTATGCAACCAGTCCAAGGTTTCCAAGGATCTACCCTTTGTCTCCTGGATCACTTATTTCTAGTTCATTCTCTGAGTGTGTTATTGTCAGTTAAATACGTTTCCTGACGCAATGTGTTATTTTGGTTATACATGACTGGTTTTTAGTTTTCCCTTCATACTCTAATGCGCTCATTAACAGCACAGTACATACCATAACCCAGTATACTATTAACAATGACCACGAAGAAACCTTCCTTTCAAAGAATGCCTCTCTTAACAACAATCTTCGTTTTCTTACTCTACCTACCGCTCTCACTTTCCGCTGGTAAGATATTTGAATTTTTTCATCTCCTAGTAATGGAATTTGTTTATTTTAATTCCTTCCTTCGTGCCAAATTATGTTAAGTAAATGAACAATCACTACAACGAGTTACATCAAGCTAAATAGTAATGTAAAGCATTCTAAAAACGACGACATCTTTATCCGACATCTATTTGCTGACTTTACACCAACACCCTGGTTTGTTTGAAACGAAAGTTAACATTATTTCTTCATTAACTACAATATTATTTACATAACCTTGATAAAAACATTCATTTAGTGTTATAATGCTGCAAGTTCAAACAACACCGGCAAATATCGTTCTCACGAAATAATTCAAATCGAAAACTAATGGCAAACGACCGATGCTTTTACGAAAAGTGATTAACCGTGATCCTCTGATGTGCTTTTTTTTGTTCTAGTTTCATCTGAAGTTAACTTGGTGCACTTTTAATCAAATGTACATTGTATTCAAACGGGTAATGAAGAAGCAATATCAAACACCAAGACATACATGCAATAATTCTTTCCCTATCACAGCTGTAAACGTCTTAGGTCGACCTTTCGATTAGAAGCAGCGGCTTGTATCTGAATTAAGCGAAATTTTCAGCTGAGTTACCGGTACAACTGAATCATTCGTATTGAGCAGAAGTCTTTCAATTGACAAACAAGCGTCGCAGAAGACATAGAAGCATCACAACAAAACGGAGGCGCGTGGCTGAGTGCTCAGGGCGCCAGAGTTAAACGGTTCACACTATAGTTGTATGTATCAAGTCCTCCTGCAACCTTTAGCAAGACTTGTTTCATAGTTTACTCGAGTTGTTCATCGCTTGAGGCACGTTTGCAGATAACCAACTTCTCTGACTCTTGCAAGATCCTGTTATCTTTTACTCTTCTCAATTTTAAAGAACGGTTTCTTTATGTTTGGATGCTCAGCCCTTCTACCCGTACCTTGTGCTTAATCTTTAACAGCGGCCTGGTATAAAGGACAGTTTTCCTTTTTCATTTTTTTTTTTTTACTTTTGGTCTAGTTTACCATCTGATTCAAGTTTTGTTCGTCCTTTAGAGTGATTTCACAAACCCCTACTCTTATATGCTAATAAGAACCGTTAATTGCTAATGCGAAGAACAATAAGGAAAGAACTCACCAAAGTTAAAAAACCATTGTTTCAATTTTTAAATTGCGTTCATTCTGGTGTGTGATATCTGAATGGTTTACACGGACAACAGACAACGGCAACAAAGACATGTGATAAACTCTTTTTTTTTTTTTATAAGGGAATGATCTTTTTAACCGTTCTAATGTTGCGGGCAAACGTTACCCAATGTTTACAGGACTAAGACTTGTACCTAATTGTAATAACATACGTTTACTATTCGATATCGGAAATGATAGATTTCTGTGGCTTGTTGTCCGTTAATTGTGGAAACCACCTACACACCAGCGTACCAGCATGTGCACAATTAACAATTTGAAACAATTGTTTTAACTTTGGTGCGTGCGTTTTTCATTCTTCTTCGCATTAACATTTAACGATTCTTATTAGCCTATAAAAATCGGGGTTTGTGAAAACACTCTCTTTATCTGCAATGGGCAAGTTATGGATGCAAAGAAATTTCATTCACTTAATCTATGATAAGCTTCATTGAGCACAAACGTATGAAAATCGTTCGGAAAAAATTGTATTTATTAGCGTCATTAGCAGCCATAACGTAGTATTCTAAAGATCTGATGCAAAAATTCTTTTGATGACATTAAATTCCATATGATGAAAACGTTTAAAGCTATTTAAGGTTACCGTGCACGTTAAAAATGGTAAATTTACCATTTTTATTTTTTTTCCATAAAAATAAACGTTTCCTTAGAATCTTTTAATTCCGAAAAAGAAATTTGAAAAAAGAGCAAATATTCGCCAAGAAAATGGGATGACCGTTTTCCACCGGAAGTGAAAGTTTATTTTTGATTGACAGCTAATTGATGCGAGTGCAGCCATCCAGAACGGTTTTCGCGGGAAAGATTGTTTATGGGAGAGCCTCCATATTTATTGTTTCCCGAAGCGTACTATGTCCGTTTATGTTATATTTTTGTCGTTAGAGCCCGGTTTTCTAAGTTATGACTTTGCTATGGAAACCCACAGGCCGCGGAAATGTCCGTGGGCTAACTCCAAAACGCGAAAAAGAGGGAAACTCAGAAGACAAGAAAAGCATGACAGAGGAAACACGTTGTAGCCTCGCTGCATCAGACAAAGGTTCATATCATCGGGAATGGCCGTCAGAACCTTCCAATTACGAGGAAAGTATCGGAGCGAGCAGGCAAAATATCTTTAGAACGGAAGAAAGAGGGTTATTGAATGTTTGGACTGATTTTAATCGCAATAGTAACAGTGAATCGCCAGAAGATTTAATACCAAATAATATTTTGCGAGTGCAAACTACGCGGAAACGTACAGCATGTGTTATTACTACAATTCGATGGAATACATTGTAGTACCTCCGTTTGATCTCTGGGATAGTAGAGCAGCCCTGAACAAGCGACCTAACATGAATACAGTTTACAACACACAATCATTCAAGTAACCTGATAACTGTTACCGTTTACCAGCTCCCGCATAGCGTAAACAAAGAACCGACAATAAAGAGATAGTGAATTTAAATTCATCTCGTTTTACCCGTGTTCTCTTTTGATTCTCTTCAATGTCTTGATTTTAATGCAAAAAGAAGAATTTTATTATTTTAGATTTGTTAATACAGTGTACATGTAGCCCGTGGTATATAGCCAACGCTGGGAGACGACCTTTTGATCTCTTCGCAGGGAACCTCGCTTGCTGTCACAGCTAATAGTTTCACTCATTTGTACATTGGCCTATCAGATCCCGATGAAACCGCTCTTTTGTTGTTACTTTATTACACTCGTTTGGAAAGATACAAATATGTCTAAACAATATTGAAATCTTTTGGATACCAACCATTGTCTTTAAAAATTCCCTATTTGCCGGCGAGAAACGGACAAAACAATTGTGTGTCGAACACGCGCTATGCGATTGCTTGATAACGCAAGTAAAAATAAGCCCTTTGAACATTGTTCAATTATAAGCTTTGCTAAGCTTGACACTACAATAAGTACCCATTTAACCAATATAAGAAGCGCTGTTCAAAAGACCTGCTGCAGTTGTACTGATTCAATCACAGCGCTCCACAGCGCTCAGTTTCACTTCACTTCGCTTTTTTGCCCGCCTTGGCCGCTTCAGTTTAGGCCCAGCTGCTTGGCTTGAGGTTTTCGCTCTTTTGGTTCTCCCCATCACGATAATATCAGTTAAACCACGTCCAACATTGAAAGAAATTCGACAGAATGGTAAGACGGTTGAATGTTAGGAACAATAGGATTTGCGTGAAGAGAATATTGCGCGAAATTTCCACGGGAGGTGACCGGAAGATAACATAGCGCCCACTGATTGGTCTACTGTCGGCAAAGGTGTTTGGAGGAGGTGTTTGTTTGCGTAGCGAAGATTTTCTTTTGAGCGCTATTTCTCGGCATTCATTTTTCGCTTGAAGGTGACACTTTAAACAGTTCCAACTCAAAGGCGATTTGTTCGATTTTAATCAAATTTGGAGAGTCGCTAACTTGACGCTTCTTCAACAAGAACGCGTCGGGGAATTCGATAATTCTAAATATTTTTTCGTTAAGAACCATTTCTGTGCCGTTACTCCGTATGTTTTTCTTGCGATTTAGAAAATGTTTGAAAGCTTTTGAACGCGGCTGAATAAAGGAAAACCCCAACACGGTTTTTTAGCCCTTAGGTGTCGGACTTTCACCAAGCAAAAAAAATTGCAAACTTTAAAATTCCCTTTGAGCTGGAGCTTTCAAAAGGCGATCTAGACCTTCATATTCAGACTTCGCGGAAAACTTAAAAATTCGTTTTCGTGAAAAATTAGTGGCATATTCAAATAGCCAGTTTTATAAGCTTTAATTTGATATAGGGTTTGGGGTATCTGCGGCGAAACTGAGAAGCGCTACATGCGTAAGACTGAAGACACCTCTGAAGGTACACGGTAACCTTAACGTAGCCTTCTCGGTACCACATTTTTTCAATTATGATCTTGTTTAAATTTATTATTGTATTCCCTTCTTTCTGCGGCCAGGTGTACGGCGTGGTTGCGCCATTAAAATGATTTTGAAATGTGATATGAAGTTGATAATTTCGGGGAAAAAATTCAATGCGCATTTGTCATAGGCTCACTGAGTGAACTAAAAGACAATTTCTAGAAATATCCGATGCAATTTTTCTTCCATACATATTTTGTGACTGAATAACCTTTTCTAATTTGAGGGACACAGCTTTGGTTATTATTTTTAGCCCTCTGTGAAGTCTACCAGACGTCTTGGTATAAACAGGTTCTAGAAAAAAAAGGATCTTATTTTTCCAAACATATTTGAAAATGGCATTGTCCAATTTGCGTCAAACAGCTCTGATTAATTCTTTCAACCTGGTATGACGCCTCGAATAACAAAGCTGCCGTCGGGTCTTGTTTCTCCAAACAAGTTCAGTGTTCAGTAAAAATCCACATTATTAAGAGATTGCAGCACAAATTAAAAACACAACATGAAATGTTGTCTAATGTACAAAGTCAATGAGATCGGAGACCACTGCTCAATTTAATTCCTCTTTTTAATCCAACATTGGATCCAGCAAGTACTTTAAATTTGAAGCTGTTTTGAAGATTGCAGTTCGTGGATTTTAGCCAAAGTAACAAATACTGACCCTGCAGATAATATGTGAGCTTAAACAACTTCTAACTCTAACAGTTAGCATAAGCTGCATCTTAAAAAACACAGAAATTGAAACAGCTACAGAACAGTCAAGTATCAGGAAAGAGAAAGGGCAACTGTCAACTAAGTTAGCGAAGGTGGAACTTACGAATAACTGAAATGACATCGTTGAAAATTATAGGTACAAAAAGTGTGCGTTAGACTGAGATATGTCTTAATAAAAATTGCAACAACACACAGTCAGAGTCTGTAATCATTTGTAAAATATTGATACAACAAAAATCAAATAAGAAAGTTAATCTGAGAGTCTTGAAACGTTAGTGGAAAAGTTTAGAGGATCCTTTTTTAACATGTGGTAATAGAGCTTGTGTTCTCGATCCAAAATAATGAATAAATTGTTTGTCCATTACAACGGGAAATTTTCCATTTGATATCGAAATGTCTTACCTTAATTGTTAACAGATAGTTTACAGAAAAGAAAATTAAGAAGCGCTATGGTAGCTTTTTTCAAGCGATGAGCCGTTTAGATTTAGATTAATCCAGGTTAATCCAAAAATCAGAGAATAATGGAATCCCATTAACCCGTTCACTAACGGACAACGAAAATCTGGGCGTATTAATGGCTCGACAAGACTAAAATTTTGTGCTGCCCAAAATAAATTGGCGAAACAAAGAGGAGGCGTAACTGAAAGGTGGAGTACCACTGCAACTCAAAAATCGGGCGCATATAACCCCTCTTCAGTTACAATGTTGAAACAAGTCGTTGCTTTGACTTCGATTGTTGGAATATTTTCGGGGTTCTTACGGAATATCAATAGAAATAAGAAAGGCTTTGGCGCATTTTGATAGTTTTTCAGTCTTCTCTGAACATGTCCCAAAGACCAGTCCAGTGGTGAACATCGAGAGATTTCTGATATCTGATCACTATTCTTATGTACACTTGCTTAGCCCGCTTTTTAAAGGCAAAATATTATGCATTCTTATGAAAATACTAGTGTTATTGATTATTTTGTTACGTCCAGTAGCTCAACAGAAATATTTCACAGTAAGGATACAGCCTTAATTTTTATAAATCTCATGTAACTGCCTGATCTAAACTGCATTTTTCTTGCAGATGGCTACAAATGGTACCTGTTTCCAAGTGCCCGCACGAATCGCTTGTACGGATACCGACCACAAAGCAACCAATCATTTGAGAGCGAACCTCTTCCCAGTGGTTCATATGTGACCAAAGAAGACAACGTGAATGGGGTGTTGGTACCAGCGGGAGAAACAGTTTACCTTGGAGATTTTTCCGCGCAATGTCTTGCGAATTCTACAATCTGTGAGAATTTTACTGTGTCATTTCTATTCAAGATCAACGGATCGATCGCAGAGAATGAAACAGTAGACGTGATTCACCAAATGCCAGTATCCGATGCAGCCCACCGTGTTCGGTTTACTGTCATGCAGAATAGTTCTCATTACACTGGTGTTGCTGTGGTAGCTCGTGGTGATACCAGGACAGAGGTTACTGGTGTGATTACCTTGATGGAGAGTTGGATTCATGTAGCAATCATCTACACTGGACCAGGTTATCTCGAGCTTTTCCTCAACGGAACTAATGAAGGATCAAACGCTTCCTCTATTCCCTACAGCGGATCTGTTACAGAAGTTAACATGACCCTTGGTTCTTCCAACAGTTCGAGTGGTTTTCTCGTGAGCTATTTGCAGGTCATTGAAGGGGCCATAAGCAACCAAGCTGATGTTGACAGTTTAAAAGAGGAAAGTTTTGCTCAAGGTGAACTGAACAAATCTATTACATTCTGAGATTTTTTTGTGAGATTGTGAGAAAATTTGCCAATAGAAGGAAAAGGTATTTGCGCTGGCTGTTCACAAATTTTCCTTTAAACAATGTTTGTTTTTTAGCTATAAACCCGAATGACACTTCAGTGATTGTGAGCCAGTCTTCAAGAGTGTTTAACGAATCAGATGGAACAGTAACTATCTTCATTGAAAGATATGGAAACCTGGCATTAGTATCAATCGTTACGTGAGTATACAGTACTGACAATGTTGAGCTTCTTTACATAATAACTACCGTGTGGCACTAAATTTTCGCGGCTTCTTATTTTTGGCGATATTTGCGGGTTTTTTCACGACCCGCAAAAAACGGTACCGCAAAAGTCTACTCCACTGTGGAAATTATATACAAACACCAACTTTTGCATGTAATGCAAAGTCGTCTTGGTGCTCCTTTACTTAAAACGTCTCTTTCGTTCAGAAACAAAACGAAATTAGAAACAAAACATTCAGCACTAAATTGAAATTGCAGTCGGTACACTACAAGTAGTTAGCTGCTAAAAGCTTTGACAGAAACGGATCGTCTGAAGGTATTCCATTAATTAACTGATTAACGTGTTTTACATCTGCATGTTGTTTCTTGTATTTCGATTGTGCGTACTCAAATAAAAAAAAACCGCAAAAATTAATCCCCAGCAAGGAAAACCAGTCTTTCTCAATCACAAAAATGTTTCCCCCAAAACACAAAGAATCACCCCCCCCCCCTGCAAAATTAAACTACCACACAAATTTAGTGCTACACGTTTTATTAGCTTTCGCGGATACCTTTATGTTAGTTGTAGTTTAATAAACTTCAATTGTACAACGCGCTCTCTGATAGCTAGCCATTGAGTTACAATTTCTTAGTACGCACTAAAATACAAGGTAAAAAAAATCAAAGAAGACTAACATTCAAACGGAGAGTAAACAGAAAAATAAGCAAGATATTCCCAATTTTAAGTTTCCGGCGTTCTAAGGCGGTTTGAATGTTTGGAAATAATAGAGGCTCTACGTGGAAAGCAGCTGTCATCTTGAAAGGGCATATTTTAACCTCTACGAACTGGTAAGCAAGAGGCTATGAAAACCATCTCCTAGTTGAGCAGGCCAAAGGACTGGTTTCTATCAAAGATCAGAGTTATTCTTAACTTCAATTTCGTGCGTATGTCAAGCTATCAAACCACGCGCACGAACAGTGAGGTTCTACCTCTATTTCTACTTGTAACTAACTGTTTATCAGTACTGAATGCTATTTTCTAATGGTCTTATTTTATCAGGTACTCCTTGTCAGCAGGCACCGCGACTAACTCTTCGGATTTCACCTTTCATGATACACCAAATGGGCAATTTATCTTTAAACCTGGCGAGACCACTAAGAGTCTCTCAATAAATATCACAGAAGACACTTTGCCGGAAATGAATGAGACACTGCTACTTAACTTAACATCAAACGATGGCATCACGAGTGTCACAGATAACAGTGTTGTTATATACATCCTGGACAATGGTGAGTCCCCTCAGTATTGTATTTCATCAAACTGAAATACCCTTTTCTGCCGAATTATTTGCCAATTTCATTGGATACAACAGAACAAGTCAAGATCAGATTTTATTTGTCTTCCGTGGCTCCGTGATACTGTTACCATTATGTTTCTGGAGTTGTTGATGACAAAGTTGAAAACAGTAGGCATTATCTATGATGGGAAATAACTTAAAGGACTCGTGCTTAATTTTTTCAACTTTTCGCTTCATTTTCTTATTTTTATGTGCCTCGTGTGTGAGTGATAGACGTTAGGAAACTGTTTTATATGATAAAAGGTTATTGAGGGCGAAAAAATAAACAAAACCAATACGTAATACACAGGACAAATACCGCAGTGAGTCTCTCTCTCTTTTCTCTGTTACAGGATTTCGCGTCTATCTGAAAATAAATAAACTAAATCTAAGAACAATGTACTGAAACTGTCTATTGGATACGAAATGAAGTTGATTTTATAAAGAAAAATAACACATACGTTGCTTGAAGCACTATATCTAGAATAACCATCATAAGCTGGGAAACGTGCCTCAACAGTCCAACATATATATCCAGTGCAATATGTTGCCTTTTTTGCCTTATTTAGTGGCTGGAATTCATGTTGGAAAAAACCCGAGTGGAAAGAGCTTACAAAAAAAGAAGAAAAAGCCAGCAGATGAACAATGGCTAGTTTTGAACAGCAAACTTAGAAGGAACTTGAGTCTATTACATCGTGATGCCTTCCAAAAATGTAAAGTTCGTCAGAGAAATGAGTGATCTTTACATTATTTGACTACATTTATCTTGCAGATATCGACGAATGTGCAGGCCAACCATGCCAAAATAACGGCAACTGCACAGATCTTGTGTTAGACTACAAGTGTGCTTGTACTCCAGGCTACACGGGAAGGAACTGCAGTTTAGGTAGGATAGAATTCTGTAGCCGTGATTACTATTTCTTATTAGTTTTGCTTTCAGTGTCGAAAAACCAAAGCCAAAGAAACTACTGTAGCAAATCACAGCAAACATGAACGAAACAGTAAAGCAATAAGAACTCGAGGCAAGTGGATGTAGTTGTTGTCAAGCGGGTGTAAACGCATGTATGCAAGTCCCGAGCGTAGAAAAGCAAAGCCGAAGCGAAGTGAATTACTTTCCACACTCAACTGAAAACCAGTCAATAATTTATATATCTGAACATAATAAAACAGAAACTGAGAATATAATAGAATGTATGAAATGATTGAAAAGATACATTCAGCTGACTCAAACCTTACGCAAGCTCCCTCCACAATCAGTGTGCTACAAGGGTTGTTTAATGTATCTATTAGTTGCTTTGTGTATGTTAAAATATATTGCATTATTTGTCTTAAAAGACGTATAATTAAGATAAAAACTGCTTTAGCAATAAATTTAATAATTATCATTTTGTTGCTGTGGTTTGTTTTACAGATGCCTGCGTATGGTATTTGTTTCCCGTCGGTGCAAACCGCCTTTACGGTTACGAACCAATGACCAACCAATCTTTTGAAAGCAATGAACTCTCTCCTGGGACACAAGTTGCGATAAAGGGAAACACGCACAGCATCTACATACCAAGGGGAAATGGAATCATCTTAGGAGAGTTCGCTAAAACTTGTTTAGAGAGCGCATGCAGTAGTTTTAGCATTTCATTCCTGGTTTATATCAGTGGATCGGTTCCTGGGGATGAAAAGGTGTACGTATTGAACTCATCAGATCCGGGCCCGTACCACTTGCAATTTATTGTCTCCCGTGGAGCCGGAAACGCGCGTCTTGAAGGACAAGCTTTTGTTGTTGGCGGTGGCTCTCGCAAACTTCTGCAAAGAAAAATGGAATTCCCTGCAACAGACAGTTGGGTTCACGTAGCTATTGTATACTCGATGAATGACAGTCTGGTTTTGTATATGAACAGCGTTAAGGTTGGACCCTCAGATGCAATTATACCTACTCGTTGGCAAAGTGACAACTCACCCGTTGAAGTATCGTTAGGTTCAAAAGAAAATTTACGTGACATCTTCGTCAGTTACTTTAAAATCATCAAGGGAGCGCTGACTACAGCAGAGGTAGCCCAGCTAGAACAAGAAAGCCGAGAGCAAGGTAAGACTCGCAGCGCAGTTTATAGTCACAATTTCTACCAACATGACCGAGATGATCGAGTGTATGGCTCAGGGACACGAAAACGAAACCGAAAACAAACAAACAGACAAACAAACAAACTCTGCCGCGCTGCTAATTTTCTACAGCTTGCACTGGACCTTTGATCTCTATTTCTAGCAAACATGTTTGTTTTTTGAATTGAAGTAAATTACAGTGTATTTATTCAACAAAAACAAAACTAAGGTATAAGTTATTCAGCTGGAAGGACCTGGGAGAAAAAGCAGAAGCGTGATCAACAGGGTTCGAGACGTTATTCCAAAACTACTTCTCAAACGTGCCGTTGAGAACAGAAAAATCAAAATATAGAGGAAAGGGGTTGATTGGAGTTTGAATAAGAATGTTAATTTTGTTAGAAGGCTGCATTGAACATGTATAAAGCATGCATAATTTCTTGTTAAGTCAGTTAATTCATTTGTTCATAATCCCCTGATGCGTTCCTCTTTTTTTATTTTCGTGGGGATAGAACGCAGGAAAATATGCAAAACTGGCCATGAAAGCAACATCTAAAAACGACAAAAACATACAAGCTTTCAGTCCAAGTAGTAAAATCGTATTGTCAAAAGATCCCTAACAAAAAGCAGTATGGTGTTGAGTCTCTTAAAATGAGTATTTGTATATAAGGAGAATTAGTAACACCAGCTTGATTTTAACTTAATAATAGCTGTAAGCCCATCGATGGCACAGTTGGAACTTACCCAAGAAAACATAGCTGAAAGCGAAGGGGCTGGCTTGATAACAGTGCCTTTGTCCCGGACGGGAAACCTTGTCGTAGCAACAGTAGTGAAGTAAGTGATTTGTTTCAGTAACTTAAAATTTCTGCATGATAGTACATTCAAATTGCGATGGGAAAAATGAGGCACTGGCAAAAAATAGCCTGTGACCCACTCAAGAGGTTAATTCGACTCCAGATATGCAACAATGTCTCCATAGAATATGTCATATTAAGAAATCTTAGCTTCCTTTACAGTTGGAACGTAGCTGGTCCGTCTATCACGAGTATGATCCACTCAAAAAACTTCTACACTGTAGCTGGCGTCTTGTTGCCAGCAATTTATACAGCTGACCGGCTACATAATTACATAGACATCTAAATGTACAAAAAAATTGGTCAGCTCAAATAGTTAACTAAAAAAAATGTACACTCTATTTACTAGTAACGCAAATAGAGAAAAGTGAATTGCTAATCATATACCAACTTAACAAAGAAAGAAAACAAGAATATGTAAGTCAATAAGCGAGGATGTTAACTCAGTAGTTGTTGCTGCAATTCCATCTCTTCATGGAAGGACTTTTTTCCACAGAGATACAACGCTACCATTTTCGTTTTGCTTTGTAAGGGCCGATTTACACGTTACGACGTTTGCTCACTACTTTCGCACAAAAATCCTATTCTTTTCACCAATACTTTAACCTTTGACTTTTTGTTTTGTATTTATCATAACCAAGAGAAAGCGATTCGCATAGTCGGGAGAAAGTACTGTTCCATCTCAGTGAACCTTGTTTTTCTTCCCTTCTGAAAGATATTCCATAAAGAATGGTACTGCCACACTTGGAGCGGACTTGAAAGTTAACGTTCCATCGAGTTATGAGGTCATTTTCCGGCCTGGAAAAACATCTGCAGAAATCTCCCTGGTGATTGGTAGCGACACCCTCCATGAACCAAACGAAACCTTTTCTGTAACAGTATCTACATCAGATAACGTAACCGTCTTCTCAACAACAACTGTGAATCTCACTATAATAGACAATGGTAAGAGCTATTGAAATATTATTATCATAGAAAGCATCTACTAGTTACCAGTCTCTGGACACGAGACAGTTCACACCTAAACAAAACGTGTGGTTCGTTTTCAGAACACGCAACATAAAGATGTCAGTTCTGCCGTAATTTCCCGAGTCGTGTTGTCCCTCCCAACAGTTTGTGAGACCTTTTTTTTACCCTGAAGTTAGACCGCTGGAGGAAAACAAATTTAAAAAAGGGGCTTGATTTCGGATGACAACTAGAAAAATTTTAAGGGCTTAGCGTACACGTTCCACTGCTTGCTGGATAGATAACATATAAAACAGCTAAATCAACAAATGCAAACAGGCGAGTATAAGCTTTTCATAAAGCTCTTTCGTTTTTAGAGTTGTTGAGTAAATACCATTTAAAATATTTACTACCATTTTGAATCCAGATATTGACGAATGTTCTTCCAGTCCATGTGTAAATGGTACCTGTGAAGATCTTCATCTTGGCTTCAAGTGCAACTGTTTAGCGGGATACACAGGAGAAAACTGTTCAATTGGTAAGTTTCCAACGCAAGAGAACATGTTGCACAACGTCCAGTGCTAATGTTTCTCACCCACAGATTTTATTATTATGTAAGACAAACCAATGTCTATAAGCAATCCCAGGTGAAAGTAGAACGCAACAAAGACAACAGAGCATGAAACACGAGACAATACTGACCTCGATTTGAAATTACCGAGATACAAGCCAAACTACCATGGTAAATTATGATAAATGAATGTGAATGATGCTGTTTATGTATTTCCTGTTTACAGATATAGATGAGTGTTCTTCTTATCCATGTCAAAACGGGGGTGTCTGCTCTAATGAAATCAAGAATTACACCTGCTCATGTGCAGCTGGATACACTGGAAGGAACTGTGGCATTAGTAAGTTGTGGACGGATCTCTTTCTTTAACACTGAACTCTCAAAGACTGGTTACATCGCCAAGACTAAAGAGATTCTAACGAGCTCGTTGTTTAAAAGTACTCATCCAACCAAAACTGACTGAAAACGTTGACTTTACTCTGGAGCTATTTATTAAATGAGCATTGCATAAAATGTCCGTGGTGGTTTTAATGCCGGAAAAATATTATTCGGGTGATTAAAACAAATAATTTAGCAAGTGTAAATTCCTCAGCAATGCTGGTATCAGAAATCTATTGAAGGTTGTGCCTTGTTATGTTTACAGATATCGATGATTGTGATCCTCACCCGTGCCAGAACAGCGGAACCTGTACTGACCTGGTTAATGACTACAACTGCTCTTGTATCCCAGGGTACACTGGCAGAAACTGCACTAAAGGTAAAAACGGTATGCGTGACCATAGTTTTGACTGAAAAGGAACAAATGAAAAAAAAAAACAAAACAAAACAAAACAAGAAGAAAAAATAACCAACACAGCTCTTCGATGCCTCAAACGTGCCGTAATGTCAAAGTTGCTGACGTTAGAAACCTAGTTTATATATATTGTTAGAACTATCAAACCACTGACTTACTTGACTGCCTAAAGCAATTTAATTTATCCACATAAGGCGGTCTCGGTGGTACTGTGCAGAGGAATTACACATTTATTCACACTTACACTTGACAAACGTGTTAGAGCTATGCAAAGAAGCCAAAACGGACTATTACCTCAAAGGAAGCTTGACAGCAGGCAGGAGTT
This sequence comes from Siderastrea siderea, assembly GCA_964030785.1. Taxonomy (NCBI): domain Eukaryota; kingdom Metazoa; phylum Cnidaria; class Anthozoa; order Scleractinia; family Rhizangiidae; genus Siderastrea; species Siderastrea siderea. The sequence goes on from OZ034967.1 coordinate 28,615,318, forward strand.
TGTTTAGGCGGTACAGCATCAACGTAAGGTCCCTTAAGTACCTTCTTGCCACCAAGTGAAGACACGCCCAGTGATGCAAATAAACCTAGATGACAAACTTAATTATACGTTTGGTCGCGGGCACAATATTAACTGGAGTTATGATTTTGTCATAGATTCTTACGTGTGGTATTTATTTCCAACGGGAGACGATCGAGTTTACGGTTATGATACTGCAAAAAACCAATCATTTGACAGCGGCCCGCTGCCAGTTGGTACTTCTGTGAGCCAGAAAGGCGATTTCCGCGGACTCTGCATACCAGCTGCAAGTCAATTGATCCTTGGCGACTTTGCCAATCAGTGTTTGAGAAACGCCAGCATTTGTGACAGTTTTACCATTTCATTTCTAGCCTATGTAAAAGGTTCGGTGCCTCAAAATGAAGATGTCGACATCTTACATTCTACTCCTTTAAATCAAGGACAGTATCACGTACAGTTCACTGTTACTAAGACTGTGTCACGGTTAGAAGGCCAGGCGTCCATTGTGGGTGGGAACTCTGCGAGTCTTCTTCAGAGGACAGGAACATTTCCAGGCGTGGACAGATGGGTACATGTTGCTATCTTGTACTCGCGGTCTTCTCAAGAGCTTAATCTATATTTTGACAGCGTGAAGGTCACAGATCCTAATTCAACCATAGCTTGGAATAATACTGGACAGAGAGTTGACGTCTCTTTAGCCTCAACTGGAAACCAAAGAGAAACATGCGTCAGCTATTTTCAGATAATTGGAAACACCTTAACGGAGCCAGAAATTCAACAGTTAGAACAAGAATGTCGACAACAAGGTGAGTAAAAATACATATACATAAGGCTAGGCCGGGACGTCAGGACGTCAGGGACGAATGTAAATGTAAATGTAATTTGTTAACCCACGAAACACTTAGGAGCTCGGAAGCTCGGAAGCTATAGGGGAGCACGGTTGGCGCAGTGGTGAGAGCACTCGCCTCCCACCAATGTGGCCCGGGTTCGATTCCCGGTCCCGGTCCCGGTGTCATTTGTGGGTTGAGTTTGTTGTTGGTTCTCTCCTTGCTCCGGGTTCTCCGGTTTTCCTCCCTCCATAAAAACCAACATTTCCAAATTCCAATTCCACCTGCTTGTAAAGCGCATTTGATTATATACACATAGAAAATGCGCTGTATAAGTTGTAAATTATTATTATTATAAGACGTGTTCGTGCACTCCAGATCTAATTGGAATTTGGAAGTGTTGGTTTTTGAAGAGAGGGGAAAGCCGGAGTACCCGGAGAAAAACCTCTCGGAGCAAGGACGAGAACCAACAACAAACTCAACCCACATATGACACCGGGACCGGAAGTCGAACCCGGGCCACATTGGTGGGAGGAAAGCGCTCTCACCACTGCGCCATCCCTGCTCCCCACTAAACGAAGACAACACGTAGACTAGCAAAATAGAGAGACTTCAACTTCCTTTTTGAAAGAATTTATATGAGATTCAGATTTTAAATCAAAAGGCAAAGCATTCCAAAAATTAGATATTCTTACTGAAAACGAGTTCCTGAAAAGAGATGTGCTAGCATTCGAGGTACCACGGCGCGAGCGCCCAGTGCAAAAGGACTACTTACTGATCTCCGCCAACAGTAATCAATAAAATGTCATAACATTAAAACACACAACTGTTATACTACTTTTGACGCGTTTACTTTATTTGCTCACTTTGCTTTCAAAAAAGCAAAGCTGGTGAAACCCAACCACAAAAGAAAAAGAAAGAAAGAAAACGACAGAAAGATGTCACGTTATTCATCAACACCTTTGTTCCAAGAGAACTAAGGTGTCTTCACGCTATCATCCCTGGAGAGAATCACGAATGTATGTTTAATTCAGTCTTGTTCCAACTTTTCTTAAAGTGGCAAGTCCCTCAATGGTGGAAGCAAAATTTCTTTACAGCAGTTTTGTTGCCGTCGAAGGTGTTGGGACGTTTACAATTCCTCTCACACGACAAGGGAACATCTTTATAGCATCTGTTCTGAAGTAAGTCAAAAAAGTATTATTTGGTTGGCCACTTTCTCATTATTCCGTAGATGCTCTTCAATCAGAAAAAAGGTCAGAAAGAGGTAGGATCTCCGTCTTTGCTCTGAAAAGAAGAGAGCAAGGATAATGACTTTTACCACGAAGCCAATGACTCAGGTGACAAGACATTATAATATATAGATTTAGCCAAGCCTAAAAGCGGAGCCCCCCTTTTTGTTTGGTTTGTTTGTTTGTTTTTTGCTGGCAGTTATTAATTTGTGAAAATACTCTCATTCAAGTCGTTAAATAAAAAAAATAAAAAAAAGAAAAAACAAAAGAAAAAATTTCTACCCTCGCTGAAAGCCGAACCCGAGTCGTCAGCGTACGAAGCCGGATACTAGTTCACTTGTCCATGAGCGCTTGATGTCATTTTACAAGTTAATTTTAATACTTATTTCTTTCTTAGTGACAAGCTGCCAATCAGCATGAAAATGCTGGTGTTTTTCCTGGCAAAATCTGTTCGGAACGCCGTAAAAACCATGGTTGTGGACAGAAAAAACCAAAAAGCACTAGCTCTGCTATATTTGGCGTCGAAACTGCTTGCGAAAAGCTGCGAACTCAAGCAGTGTGCCGACCGAGTTCGAACAGAACCGACAAGGCAAATTTGAACTTTTCGCCTGAACTTTATCGCCCAACTTTTTTCGCCTAAATTAAACTTTTCCCCTTTCACCAAAAAGACAACTGAGTATTCTTTTGAACTTTTTTTTCCAGTAACAAATTTGTTTTTGACTTTTGTTGTCTTTGCTTGTTTTTGCTACAACGCGGGTCAACATGCGATTTCGCGACAAAAACACACGGGATTCAACACAGGGTTATATCCAGTGTAACCCTGTGGTGCGGACGGACGGACGGACGGACGGACGTACGTACGTACGGACGGACGGACGGTCACGTGACTATTACGTCACTACCAAAATTTCTTGGCTTGATAGGTTACCAAATTTCCTTAGAAATGGAGCTCCGCTGACGCGCTAGCGCGCTGGCTCCGCTATAAAGGTGTGGTTCATTGGACGGTTGAGGTGGCATAAGCCAAATCAGAGCTGATTTTGGTTATGCTGCTGAATGGCTTAAATGATTGTACAAGTCATGCAACTAAATAACAAACGGAAGTCTTGAATACATTGTGAGGCATTACCGTATTGTATTAAAAATGAATCGAGATTTTGGGTTTTGGTTTTGAAAAATGATGTCTAGGGTTTATAAAAAAATAACGACGTACATTCAATGGCGCAGGGATGTTTCCAATATCGTGCATTGTTGCTTCTACGAGGAACGACTAGGTGAACAAAATTCTGTAGATGATACTACACAGGAAAGTAAGCCACTATGGTGTAAAAAAATTATAGTACTTCTTCTAATTTTAATTTAGCATAATTGTGGCTGAAATACCACCTTGCACTTTAATGTAACGATTTGGAACGACTCCAGTCTTTCAGTCTTTTAGTCCTCATTTCAATAATCACTGAGAGAGGTACCATGTTTCCTTGCCTATTGATAACTTTCAATTTAAAAAATGAATACAATTTTCTTGCAGATGTCATTCAACTAATGGGGATGCTGTTTTCAATATGGATTTTAATCACCAGTTAAATCAAGAGGTCGTTTTAAAGCCTGGGGAAAAGTATCACGGCATCTCAGTGAACATTGTAGATGACGTCGAACCTGAAAACAACGAGAACTTCGTTATGACACTCACGACGTCAGACGATGTGACTACGATAAATGATAATTCTACAACAGTAACTATCCTAAACAATGGTAACTATACCATACATACTCATGAAAGACACCTAAAAATAGATTCACTTTTACGAATTTTGAAACTGGCGGTTCGTCCAGCTGCAAGTTCCTAAGGTGTCTTCCTTTTTCGTTTGGCCCTTTAGACCCCTATAGACCTCAACACATCTTAATATTGAAAGCTTGTCTTAGCCCAACTGATACAAAAAAACCTGATTAAGATAAACCAAGCAAGAAAGCTTCAAAACTGCGCCACCACAGATACAAAAAACAGTGAAAAATGCTGCTTTTTATATGTGGACAGAAATGCTTGGAAACGAATCCTCATATCAATACAGTGGCTTACACGTTTACGTCTATCCTGGATAAGGCTCTCATTCGGCTGTTGATGCATTTCTCACTAGTAGTCCACTGGCAAATAACTCGATTTCAAAACTGCACAAATACTCAAAGACGACGAAAATTTTCATGATTTGTCATTATCACAGAAACATATAACTTATTCGAGATTGACATGAATAATTTCTTTCGAAACTTAAAAATGTCTTTAAACACAAAGTATATTAAGAAACCTTCATAAGATGTAAGCCATCTATTAAGTGTATAAAAGAAAGGCTCTTGCGTATGTGGGGGTAAGTGAGGATTTGGAAACGATAACTATCCGAGAGAGGAGGGAGTTCTCTTGTATTTAGATATCCCCACCTTATCTGCTTAGTGGATAGGTCAAGCAACGTAAGACACAGGAAGCAGAGTCTACAAAGTCCCAAAATAGCTTGTGGGTTTTGTTTTGTGCCCCTGTCCCTTGAGCAACAAGGAATATGCGTCTTGAGAGAGAAACATTTCCCTGTCTACCATGCAAAGAACATTTTATGCAACAGGAGCGTTCTCTTCTATGATGCAAACGACATTTTCTTCTTTCAGATATTGATAAATGTGCTCCTGCGCCATGCCAGAATGGTGCCACATGTTCAGACCTGCTGCTTGATTACACATGTTCCTGTGTTTTGGGTTTCACGGGAAGAAACTGCAGCACAAGTAAGTCCCAAGTGGTGCATAGCCATTACCATTTATGTGCCAAAACCAAAGTATTTATCTTCTGTATAAAAGGATGGTGAGAAATTACTACACATTGCTAACTTAAAGTGATGAGAGGGAACTGTTTTAAATGTCCTACTTTAGTAATATATAGATTTAGGCAAGGCTAAAAGCGGAGCCCCCTCTTTTTGTTTTGTTTGTTTGTTTGTTTGTTTTTGTTTTTTTGTTTTTTTTGCTGGCAATTATTAATTTGTGAAAATACTCTCATTCAATTGTTAAATTAAAAAAAAAATTCTTATCCTAGCTGGGAGCCGAACCCGGGACGACGGCGTCTGAAGCCGGATATTAATCCACTAGGCCATAAGCGTTCCTTGTCTTTTTCCCCGTTAATTTTAATACTTATTTCTTTCTTCGTGACAAGCTACCTATTAGCATGAAAATGCTGGTGTTTTTCCTGGCAAAATCTGTTCGGAACGCCGTAAAAACCATGGTTGTGGACAGAAAAAACCAAAAAGCACTAGCTCTGCTATATTTGGCGTTGAAACCGCTGCGAAAAGCTGCGAACTCAAGCGGTGTGCCGACCGAGTTCCAACCGACGAGGCAAATTTGAACTTTTCGCCTGAACTTTATCGCCTAATTTTTTTCGCCTAAATTGAACTTTTCCCCTTCCGCCAAAAAGACAACTGGGTATTCTTTTGAACTTTTTTTCCATTAACAAAAGTAGTAAGTTGCGCTCACATGGACCCCGTAGCCTCGTTTTGATGTAAGGATGACGTCATAACCGGAACACGAAATCACGTGTTTTTAAGAGGGGGAAACCGCTGACCAGTGGGAAAAAAAGGATCGCGGGCTCATGCAACCGGAAGTCACGTGTTTTAGGATGGGAAACCGCTGAGCAATGTGAAAAAAGGATCGTGGGCTCAAGGTGGGTTAAAACCGCTGAGAAAACGCGGGCTCCAAGTCCAAAGTCCAATTTTTGGAACGGGGGTGGTCCTTGAGTCAAAGAAAAAGACGCTATGTTAGTAAAAATATTTTAATGGCAGACATGTTGGAAGAAATCAAATGATCCATGGCCATGTCACAAGGGGAAGCAGAAGCGTGGTTCGTCAATGGAGCGATATTTTAAATAATAATCCATATTGATAATATGAGTGTTTCATTTCACGTAATCGTTTGATGAGTTCCTATGTCACGTAATCCTATTACGTTTTGGCGAGTATTCCATTTTGATATAATATGAGTGTTCCTTGTGATGATGAGTGTTCCATGATGAGTGTTCCATGATGAGTATTTCCTTTGAGTTCCTTTTGATAATATGAGTGTTCCTATTCCATGATGAGTATTTCCTTTGAGTTCCTTTTGATAATATGAGTGTTCCTATTCCATTATGAGTATTTCTTTGAGTTCCTTTTTCATAATATGAGTGTTCCTTGTAATGATGAGTGTTGCTATTTTAATATGAGTGTTCCTTTTGATGAGTATTCCTTTGAGTTCCTTTTCATAAGTGTTCCTATTTAATAAGTGTTCCTTTTGATGAGTGTTCCTTTTTGATGAGTTCCTTTTGATAATGAGTGTTCCTTTTGATGAACGTCAGGGGGGACTTCATGTCCTCACAAGAGACGGCAGCGTGGCCCAGTGGCCTTAGCCACGATGATATCATGTCATTGCTTGGACTAAACACCTCGGACTCTGAGTCAGAAGAAGAGGCGACAAAAGGAGTTCTCTGGAAGTAGATGACGGAGGCGCAGCGACGATGATGACCTGTTAAGGAGGACTCTCATACTCTGCTCCTTAGCCACGATGATATCATGTCATTGCTTGGACTAAACACCTCGGACTCTGAGTCAGAAGAAGAGGCGACAAAAGGAGGTCTCTGGAAGTAGATGACGGAGGCGCAGCGACGATGATGACCTGTTAAGGAGGACTCTCATACTCTGCTTGATTTGATAATATGAGTGTTTCTATTAGTTCCTTTTTGATAATATGAGTTCCTATTTAATAATATAAGTTCCTTTTTGATAAGTGTTCCTTTTTGATGGCATACCCGAAAAGAATCCAAACAGGCGACCGCGTGGGATCCAAGGGCCTTTGATAATCCATGGTATGGAGATGATGAGAGTTCCATTTCGCAAGAGGCAGCAGAAGCAGGATCTAGGGACCTGGATGTAGGACACGTGGATGAAATAGTGGAAACCTATGTTGCTCGCATTTGACTTCTGTCCAAACAATCCATTTTCCTTCCGATGAAATAATTGCAAACGAACAAGAATATCAAGTAAACAGTAAAGCCCGGATGAGTGAAAAAAAAACTACAGCTTGTTCACCTATCCAAAACATAAATGGTATCAACTGGTATACGACAAGAGAGTGATGGATCCCCTTGTTGGGCTTCTGGACTGAGGCCTGGATCATCGATGAGTGTGAAAAACATGAAATGGGACGGTGGTTTTTATAGAGAAAGAAGGGGGTCACGTGGGAGGGAAGGGGCCAATGAGAGAAAGGTCCCATGATGCTCTGGGAGGGGAAGAGGAGGGGGGAGCCCCTTCCCCCTCCTTAGATAGACCATCAGGCATTGCGCGGATCGGGGTATATAAGTCAAGGGAGGCCACAGGACGTCACTCTTAGCTTTGAGCCGGTCCTAAGTGACTTATGTCAGTTGAGTTGAGAAGAAAATGGTTAAATCAAGAAAGCCCTTGGGCTGTCTAGCCAGCAACATGAATGTGAGTGGGCCAGAGTACTTGAGGAGGAGAGCAGGACGGGAGCGAACGGCAGTGGAGCGGCAGACCCGAGCGATGTACGAGAGAGAGGAAGAAACCTGGCGCCCCTTGACCAGAGAGCGCGTGGCTGCTTTTTTCGAACTGTTTCTACGTTGCATGGTATGGACTGAGAATGGGGAGCGGGAGGGCAGCCCGCATCCAGAGATTGTACAAGCCTTGCTGGGCACCCTGGTCCGGAAGATAATTCCTTGGGTGGACCAGCACCGGGTGTGGTCCAACTGGGAGCGTCGGTGGCCCATGACTCTCGAACATTTCTATGAAATGGACAACGACCTGTGTAATTATCTTCCTTCGGTGCATGCGGGCCGCCCATGGCAACGAATTCGTATGTATTTTGGTGACATGGCGAGGGTGCGGGAGCAGCGGCGGGAGGAGGAGCGGGAGAGGAGAGAGCGGATGCGGGACCAAGTGCGACGGGTTTTATTTCCTTGAACATTTTTTATTGTGAGTCAAGGCGACTGTGAGTCAAGAGACATTATTTATGATCCACGTGCAAAGTCAGTGTTGTCAGTTTTTTATTTTTTAATTAAAAAAGAGTTGATGTTTTTTACAAAGGGTGGTCTGTATTCTTTGCCACGCGGGGTGGGGCGCTCCTATTTACATTTGAAAAAGCTATCTACAATTTGAAAGAATAAAAAGAAAGCTATGTACAATTGGAAAAATAAAAACTAAAAGAAAAGCTATGTACAGATTGAAAAATAAAAAACTAAAAATGACTATGTACAATTACAAATGAAAGTCTTCCAGTTCCATACGTAATTGATCAATGTTCTCGGGTAGACAGAAGGTGCGGTTGAACAAGGCTTGAATTTCGGCTCGGGTTTTCTCGTCCACATCCCGGGATCCCACGATAGCACTGCTTTGATGAAGGGTGGGCTTTTTAGGTCCCCAAGGGACAAACTGGCTGCCAGTGACCAGGGTGGCGGCATTCTCATTGACTTGGTAGTAATGGTCCGAGCGGTACCATGATTGACTGGGTATGTCAAACAGGTAGACGGGTTTGCCTTGATCCATAGCCAATTGCACAGTCCAACCAGTGCCTCCTTTCACGCGTTTATGATCCGGTTCCAAGATGCCAAAGGCATAGATGGTATGGGCTCTTTTGGCAATTTGATAATTGCGTTGCAGCAATTGCAAGGTGTAAAAATGACTGGGCATCTGTTTGCCTAGTTTCTCCGCTGCCTGGTGAAGATGGGGGTTGGCCAGCATCAGGACTTCCACGGTAGAAGGGGTGATGAAAGTGGCTCGAGGATGGTTCGGGGGGACCAGGACTTCTAGTTGCATCCCAAAGTGTTTGGCATGTTCTTCCACGAGGGCATCCGTACCTTTGGCTCCCCCTGTGTAGACCACATGGCCATGACCCACTTGCAGTTCCAAGGCACCGAGATCTTGTTCTCCGATCATGTCAATGTTGGGGGGCATGGCTTTGAGAATGAAGATCTAGTGACCAAGGGACCGTCTTAAATAGGGACAACGGACCAATGGGAAAACGAGAAGGACTCACTATGGATAGGGAAAAGCTGACCAATGGGAAGACAAGAGGTCCTTATATGGGTAGGATAAGCTGACCAATGACAGGTAAGGGTCTAAGGTATAAAAAGGCATGTCTGTGGATCGGAAGAGAAAGCCAAGCGTACACCCTGCGGGGAAGAAGAAGAAGAAGAGCATTCAACATATGACGCCCGTGGACTGTGATCCTGTGGTGTGCGACGTGGTGGAAGACACCCGAGCTGCTGTGGAAGACATGATGAAAGAATTGAATGACATGGTGGAGCAATCACCCCCATCACCTCAATTCACCTTGACGACCGTGTATGATCCTCCCAGTTCAGTGGACACTATGGTATGCCCTTGCCATGAGGTGCGTTTGGAGGCCCGAGAATCTCAAAAGGGATGGAAGTATGTGAAATGTCCCATGCAACCGTGTTTGCTGTTTTGTGGACAAGATCAAGTTCTGGAGTATATGAAAGCCGTGTATAGTCAACCTCATGTAGAAGTGTTGGACATGTGGGGTGGTTTGCAATGCTTTTGCCGTGAACCCGCTACGCTTCAACAGAGCCATTCGATTCAGAACCCCGATTGCTTGTTTCTGACTTGTTCCAAGAAAACGTGTGGCTTCTTCCGGTGGGCCGATCAACCCTTGGGTCCCAAGTACTGGACGTGGTTTCATGACAACCCTCCCAAAAAAGCCGACCAACAAGCTGAATCGCCTTTGTCTACCCGTGATGCTCAAGGATATCCCAAGAGGGGCTATGACATCCCTGGCCCGCCCCCTCGAGTCCAAAGCAAAGAGGATCGGCCCTTGACAGAGTATGAGAAACAATTGTTACGAGAAATTCAAGAGCTCAAGAACCGTCAAGAAATGATGGTGGCCCCAGCTCCACCACCCCCTAAGTACAGTGACAGTGTTGAGAACTGGCAGAAAGGTCTAGAGACCATCAGCTGTGGCCGTCTAGGTCTCTTTTAAATGAGAGAACGAATAAAAATGTTTTTATTTAGTCCATGGAGTCTGTGTGTGATGCGTGGGAGTCTGTCTTGTCCCTGGGGCAATGGCAATGTCATCAAACCCTTTGTCAAGTCTTATATGATCATCAACCCGGCACCCAAATCCCCATTCCCCCTTGTCCCGAGGACACGCATCCTCTCCACCTCTTTGAAGAAACCCATGTGGACCGTAACCTGTATTGATGGGTCGTGTTTGTCTTATGGTTAAAAGCTCACCCAGAGGCATGGCGATGGTATCGAATCATTCAAAAGGCGCATCCCCACACGGTCCCCACCATATCGACCTTATGGGGTGAATGCCAAAAAGTATGGCCCCTCGAAAGAGAACCCAACGCTGGAGTTCGTCGTCATCATGGTTGAAGAAAACCAAGGTCTCGTCAACGAAGGAGAAGGCCAATGTCTCGCAACAATGGTTGAAGCGTTACCATGATCCTCGTGCCCCGGGGAGTTTAGGTGGGGTGCAACGATTTGCTAAAGCCCAGGGTCTCCCTTTGAAAAAAGCCCAACGGGTGTTGGAACAGGATGTGGGTTACACCTTGCATAAACCTCGACGTCGTCGTTTTGCTATCTTACCCGTGATCGTAGGGGGGTTGGATGATCAATGGGCCGCGGATTTAGTGGAAGTGCAACGTTTGGCCAAACATAATCGGGGTATACGCTACTTGTTGACCGTCGTGGATGTGTTGTCCAAGTACGCGTGGGTCGAACCGTTGAAAACCAAAACCGGCGTGGCCCTCGTGAAAGCCTTTGAGAAGATTGTGAGACAAGGAGGACGTCACCCGAATCGATTGCAAACGGATCGAGGGAAAGAATTTTATAATCGGACCTTTCAACGATGGGTCGACGAGCAAGACATTCAACATTTTTCGACCGAAGGGGATGCCAAAGCCAGTGTAGTGGAACGATTTAACCGTACCTTGAAAGAACGGTTGTACCGTTATTTGACCGCGGCCAACACGTTGAAATTTGACGATGTCTTACCCGAGTTGGTGCAGGGGTATAATGCCACCCGTCATCGAAGTATTGGTATGCCCCCCGAAAACGTGACGTGGGACAACGAAGAAGCCGTGTGGAAACGATTGTATGCCAAACGATTGAAAGGCTACAAAAAACCCCAATTGAAGGTGGGGGATCATGTCCGTCTCAATACGATTCATCGTACCTTTGAAAAAGGGTATTTACCCGGTTGGACCGAAGAAGTGTTTGTGGTGCATCGTGTGGTCCCTGGCCCTGTCCCCACGTATAAGATTCGCGAATGGGATGAGACCCCCGTCCAAGGTACGTTTTATGAAGAGGATTTACAAAAAGTCCATGTGTCCGAGGTGTTTCGGATCGAGAAGGTACTTAAGCGACAAAAAGGTCGTTGGTTGGTCAAGTGGAAAGGGTGGCCCGACAAGTACAATAGTTGGATTGCTCGTGGAGACGTGACATCCCTTCGACCCCGCAAACGACGACGACGACGACGTGACTAAACAATGACATTGGTGCCGAACTCTTCGTTTTACGTGACGTTGATGAGTCATGCGAGTACCAAAGAGTTTCCTGGGAACAAGAGTCATCATTTCAGAAACCGATTTCCTAAACCCATCCGATTTGTGGGACGAGGATGGATGGTGGGTATGGTGAGTTTATCCTTACCCGCCATTCCCGTGATAACGGAAGAAGGAGGCGTGGGCGATTCCCATCCTCTGTTGTACGTACGATGGCACGAACGGGTGCATGACACAGACGATCAAGGGGACGATGTCTGGTGGCATCAACGTCGCGAACTCTTTGTCTACGGTCGAGATATGAGAAAGGAGATGGCCTCGTCGACGGGATCGCACTTTTTTCATCAATTGGTGTACCGTTACGTGCAAGCCCGTGCGAAACAAACCGAACCCCTTAACAAATGGGCAGAGAACAATGGTGTCAAATTGTACCCGACCTTTGAATGGACCACCGAAGGGGATTTGGTGTTGAATACCACCAATGTGGATTACAAAGTGCAAGTGGCACGCGTGGAATGGGGCAGAACCTTGGCTCTGAGAATGGGATGGATTGAACAAGTGTCGACGGGCGTGTATCGATTGGGTCCCAATCTCTTGCAAGAATTTCATTCGGACTCCATTCCCATTCCGACCGATGTCCTGGATGGCAGCAACAAGCCTGCCTTTTGGAAAGTGGATGGGGATTATGTGAACTTGAGTATGACGTGTAATTGGCGGTTTGTGAATTTGAACCAGACCTTTCGTCCCTCGTTGGAATTTCCCTCGGCGCGTCCTTTGCACGTGTATTGTGATGTAGGGACCAGCAGTATGGTAGGGGGTCGCATCACCGATCTCTTACGAGAAATCAAGTACCAGCCTCAAAACACCACCCACTTTGAACCTCGACATATTCAATATATCCCAGTACGCAACGAAGTGGTGGAAATCGTCGAAACCCAGTTGGCCGAAACCAATGGGGATCTGGTGAAATTTGGTGAAGGCCATGCCCTCCTGACCCTCCACTTTAAAAGGGAAGTGGTGGTGTGAAGAAGAAAGACAACATGTCGTTCTACGTGACGTTACCCAGTCATGCCAACCGACGTGAATTTCCCAACAACCAACCTAATTCCTTCAAGATTCGTTTACCTCAACCGTTACAGCTCACGGGAGGTGGTTGGCAAGTGGGGTTGAGTGCCATTTCCTTACCAGATGCTCGCGTCAATTTGTATGAGTTGGTGAAGAAAAATGGGTACGTCATGGGGACGTCCTGGGGCCAAACCTATCCCAAACCGGGTGCAAAAGACGGGGAAATGACCTCGCGAGTAGACACCGCGCGAAGCATCATCAATGACGTCCAAGATTTGGATTGGGTGGTGGATGGTGTGAGTTTCATGAAAGCCATCATTACTCACTTGGAACAACAACGTATGGAAATGGCCATTCAAGGTGGTCGGTTTACCAATGATCAAGGCAAACACACCTACGTCAAGTTCAAGTGGGAAGGCGAGGATCTGCTCATCGACAACACGAATATCTGCCATTGTGGCACCGACACGCCAGCCCTGACCATCTACACCAAGTTAGCGCTCAAGATGGGATGGTTACGTAAAATTGACAATGTGTTGATTTTGGGACCCAACTTACAACAAGAATTCATGGGGGATCAAATCCCCAACATGACAAAACCCGCTGGCAACGATTGGAACGATGTGAACGACGATCAGAGCAAACCGGTCTTTTGGGCGGTGCGTTCGTTTTTACCGGATTATTTACAATTGAGTATGAGTTGTGGGTGGCGTTTCACCAACTTGAATGTAGCGTTTCGTTCCGTGGTGGGTGAACCCACACGATCGTTGCACGTGTACTCCGACGTGGCAGGCAGCACGGTGGTGGGCAATCGCGTGACTGATTTGTTACGTGAAATCCAGTATAAGCGAGAAGCACGCGGCAACCTGTATTTTGAACCGTTGCACATTCAATACATGTCTCTTCGTAACGAGGTGGTGGAAATGATTCACGTTCAAGTGGCTGAAACAATTGGTAGAGGAGGAGACTTGGTCAAGTTTGGTGAAGGTCATACCATTGTCACGTTACACTTCAAAAAGACATAAAAAGGGAGTGGCCAAGGGAGTGTCCCAATCACAAGATGCCCAAGACAAGAGTGCGTCGAATGAGACGAAGAAGAAGAAGGCAACGAGGGGGTCTCTTGCCCCTGGCCGCCCTCATTCCAGCCTTGATCGCTGGAGGAAAAGCCGTGGCGTTGGGTGCCGCGGGTGGTGCCGCGAGTTACGGGGCTAAAAAAGGGTTGGAAGCCGCTTTTCGGAAAAGAAGACGATGATGACGGTATAAAAAGGGGGTCACGTGAAGCACAGACAAAACGTTTATCCCTGGTGAAGAAGGCACCATGCGTGGGGGAAGTTTGACACGATTTCGAACCGACGAGTGGTATGATCAACAAGGCAAAGGAGTGATGACGGATCTGATGCGTGGGGGGTTGCAAGGTCTTATAAGGACGCGAAATCCTTTAAAATTGCCTAGTAATATCAAGAGAGGCTTGGAAACGGGTTTGACACGAGGTATCAAACGCAAAGCCGAAGACGTCCTTAAAAAGGAAATCACCAAACAAGCCAAGAAAGCGTTGAGTCATAAGAACGTGAAAGACGCCGTGCGTGTAGCCACTGCCTTATTTCCCAAACAAACCAAACGTGCACGTGATATTTTGGGAGTGTGAACATGGAACTCGTGCATTCACGACCTCGACGGATTCGTAGTGATCGAGGGTTGTCTCAATGGGGTGGACTGTATCCGTTTTGGAAACTCAGGAGAGGACAACGTGGTGGATGGTTAAGTGCCGAGGTGATGAGAGTCCCCGGGTTTTTTGATTTGAGACAACGTTTAGCACGACGACGACGCTATAAAAACCCCTCACGACGACGACGGGGTACCACTCGACGACGTTAAACATGCCTGACGTGAGTACGCAAACCGCCCCGGCTCACGAGCGTTCCGAAGGGACCGTCAACCCAGCGTTACGGATTTTCAAGGTGCCACCGACCGACATTAGCATCAATGCCTATCGCATGGTCACCATTCAACCCACCACCACGGGTATCAATCCCATGGAATTCATCATTCCAGGGTTGGACGATTTTGTGGATTTGGGACGCAGTTACTTTACCATGGAATTGAGTTTGAAAAAGGACGATGCCGGGAACTTGGTGGCCAATCAGAAATTGTGGTCCGTCAACAATTTGGCCCATTCCATCATCAAGCAAATTGACTTGCAGTTGAATGGCACGTTGATCAGTCCACAATCCGACACGTATCATTACAAAGCTTACCTAGAAACCTTGCTGAATTATGATCGAGAAGATGGCAAGACCGTGTTAGGACCCCAAGGATGGTTCAATCAAGTGGATTCCCCACCCCAATGGACCGCCACCAACACAGACAAAGCAGGAGACCATCAACATTGGCAAGATCTGCCTGCCAATCACAAAGGGGCTTTTGAGGCGATGGTAGCTGAAGTGGCCAAGTATGCTGGAGGTGTCACCCACAGTCTAGTGTTTACCCCGCACTTGGAAGTGTTTCACACTGGCAAACTGTTGGTGCCTGGCATCGAAATCAAGATGAAATTTCATTTCAATGGCCCCAGCCTGTTTTTGAATGGAGTGGCTCTAGCTGGCCGATTGATGGAAGGGGATGTGAAACTACGATTTCATCTCTGTCAACTGCGTTTGAATGACGCCATCTACCAGAGTATATCTAGCAAAAGACACAATGAAGGCCAAGTGGCGGCTTACCCGACCGTCCGCAGTGAAATCCGGACCTTCAGCATGCAAAACAACCTGGTCCGCTTTGATATCCCTAACCTGTTTCAAAACAGAATACCTGATCGATTGATTGTGGGGTTACTGGACAGCCGAGCCTTCAATGGAGATGTGACCCGAGATCCGTTCTGTTTCCAGAAATTTGGTCTGACCTCCATTCGACAGATTGTCAAAGGAGAAGAGTACCCTTATGAAACCCTCCAGTTAGTGCACAACAATGGCACCCGAGATAATCTAGGCTACTTCCGTTTTCTGCAAGCCAGTGGTGCCTGGTGTAAAAAGAAAGGCAATATGGTAGAACTGCTGGATTGGGGCCAAGCTAAAAATTGTACCTTGTACATGTTTGACAATGTGGCCAATGGATGTGCTGACAGTCAAAACCTCAACCCCAAGCAAACAGGCGATTTACAATTGGTCTTGGAATTTGGAGCTGCCCCCGGTGTCAATATAACCGTACTCGTGTATGGAGAATTTGAGAACTTGCTGGAGATTGACAGGAACGGAGCCGTGTTGTATAACATTTACCAGCACTGATGGAACACGTGGCCTTGAATAATGTGCAATTGGATTATTTAGCCCGCGACGACCCCCAATTGAACCCTGTCTTTTACGGAACAGTGGCCTGTGATCGTTTACCCAAGAGTCCTGTCAAGACCCAACCCCAAGGGTACATTGTGAATACCGACCCACACGATCAACCAGGACAACATTGGTTAGCGGTGTGGACGGATGGAAAGGTGTGTGAAGTCCTGGACAGTTATGCTTTGCCATTGGACACGTACGTGCAAGCTACCCCGTTACGAGATTGGATTGTCCAACATTGGAAGTATGTGGTGACCAATGGCAAGTCCCTCCAAGCCATTTCAAGCAAGAGTTGTGGTGATTACGCCTTGTTGTACTTGAAAGCCAAAGCCCGTGGACGAACCTTGCAAGAGTTTTTAAATGAGTTTTCGGATCATGATTATGTAAGCAATGACCATCAAGCCGGTCAACGCCTTCAACAATTGATTGTAGGGCAAGAAGCCAGATGGTATCAACTGTGTTGTCATCCGTATCATCAATGTAATCATTAAATAAAAAAGTTCGTTGGAAAAACGGTGTCGGAGTCGTAGCTCAGTGGGTAGAGCCTTTGGATCCCCTCGAATACATGAGGAGGGTCGTGCGTGGGTTCGAGTCCCACCGATTCCAATAAAAAGGTGCCTTTTTTTTTTTCTAAGGGTAGTTCGTCATCATGCAAACGGGGAAACCGTTTCGTTTTCATACGCCCTCCTCTATCTTGGTGGTGGGTCCTTCGGGATGTGGCAAAACCGCGTTTACGGAAAAACTCTTGGTAGACAACCCGGAGTTGTTTGACACCCCACCGACCCAAATGCATTATTGTTATGGGGCCTGGCAAGATCGATTTCAAGGCATGCAAGATCAAGGGGTGGTGTTTCACGAAGGGATTCCCGATCATGAGGCGTTGGTCCAATGGTTTCCTGAAGGACATGGGGTCCTGGTCTTGGATGATTTAATGGATGAAGGGAGTCACGATAAACGCGTGTTGGATTTATTCACCAAACATTCACATCATCAAGGGGTGACCGTCCTATACTTGTGCCAAGACATGTTTCCCGTGGGTCGCTATGCTAAAAGTATATCCCGCAATGCCCATTACATTGTAGCGTTCAAGAACCCCCGAGATCAATTAGGGGTACGCAATGTCATGCTTCAATCGTTTCCTACCACTTGGAAAGACACGTTGGAGACGTTTCATCAAGCCACCACACGACCCTATGGCTATTTGGTCTTGGATTTACATCCCGCCTCCTCCGATCAACAACGGTTGTTGAGTCACCTCTTAAAAGACGAAGGATGGACTCGCACCTATCAAAAACGACTATAAAGGCACCCCCTTGGAACAGGTAAAAATAGAAAGCAACCATGGCCGATGATGATGACCGTCAACCTCCGCAATCGTACGATACCGTGGCCCCTGCGGGTGTGGGGGCCACCACCAGCAATCAAGTGTCGCCAGGGACCATCCAAGAAATTTTGGATACGGGGGACCAAAACTTGATTGAGCTAGCCTTCGATCAAATAGAGGATGCGGGTGATTATGATGCCCTCACCAGATATCTGGAAAGGCTCCCTGACCTCGGGGCCCCTGTACAGGCCTCTTCCCCCGCCGGGGTAGGAAGCCAAGGAAGTCAATCATTCCGTAGCATACAGACCACCCCGGAGTCTTCTGGTGCTCTAACCCCTGCGACTCCTCCTAGCGTACCTTTGGCAGCGGGTGCTCGAACAGCAGCGGGTGCAGGGGGTGATGGAAATGGACGTGGGGGACGTCGTGGTCCTAGGACTAGAGGTGGTGGACGTGGTGGTGCTGCTGGTGGTGGTGGTGGCGGACGTGGTGGTGCTGGTGGTGCTGGTGGTGGTGCTGGTGGTGGTGGTGGAGCAGGTGGTGGTGGTGGTGGAGGAGGTGGTGGTGGTGGTGGAGGAGGTGGTGGAGGAGGTGGTGGCGGTGGCCGTCGTGGTGGACGACGTGGTGGTCGACGCGGACGACGACGACGACTTTTCCCCGGTTCACCTAGGACACCTTCCTCCAGCCCCTCCACTCCTCGAGGATCTCAGACTCCACCCCCTCGTACCTTGCGTCAAGCGGATTTACAACGACGTTTACGTATGCTGTTACAAGATCAAGAACAGTTGGCCCAAGGACGTGAAATTGCTAATGTTACCATGACCAATAGCATTGTAACCAGTTATAAACAAGGAGGAGCACCGAGCGTACAAACCTCGTCGTCCCGTGTTTCGCCGTGAGGATGAAAACCGTCGTGTCGTTATTGAATGGATCGAAACAGCATGGTCTTCCCTTCCCCCCAGAATTATTACAACGGATGGATTCCTTGTATGCCTTTTATCATCAACAATGGTGGTGTTATCGAAAAATGTTGAATCATTACAGGTGTATCAATGCCTTGTTCAATGGCATGGCCTTACTCCTGATGGCTGCCGGTATGATTGCGGGTCCCCTTTTGGAAAACAGTACGTTGGTAGCGTGTTTGGCGGCGGTGGGGACGGTGGTCAAAGGATGGAATGATTTTAAACAATACCGATTTAAAGTGACCATGAGTCGGTTTGCGTTTACCACCTATGCCAAAGCCTTGACCGAATTGAAAACCCATGTGCGGGGTATTCCCTTGGAGGATCTGGAACGATTTTTAATCAAGATGCAAACCTTGGATGATACCATTGTGGATTTCACCCCTCCGTTACCTAAACGATGTCTCCAAGATTACCATGGTCATTTTGTGTACCAACCTTTGGAAGGCCTATGCTATGTAGATGGATGTCCTCGTCCCTTGAAACCTAAAGATTATTGGATCCATAAAAAGCCGCTCCCTCCTAGTCCCACACTCTTAGAACCATGGCCGTCCAACGACGACGACGACGACGACGCAGAAAAAGGAAACAAAGAGGAGGGGCTTTAATGCGTCGCAAACCCCGATTGGTGGATAAAATTGCCCATGGTATGAGTATGTTTCTATCAGGTCCAGCACCTGGGTTTGGACTGGCTTTAGGCAAATTAGGCGGCCAAGCCTTGAAAGGCATCACCGATAATGTACAACATTACCGACAACGAGGTGGGGGTTGGTGGCAAGATTTCAAACGCAATACCCGTCAAGGCTATAAAGAGACGCGAGACGTGATCAAACAAGACAAAGCCCTTCAACGTCTGTTGACGAACCGCCCATGGTAAGGAGGAGAAGACGACGTCGTCGTCGTCAACGAGGCGGTTTTTTAAATCTATTGGTCCCCGCCATGGCAGGATTGGGGAAAGCCGTAGCCTTGGAAACGGATAAACGTATAAAACGCACGATTCAAAAAGCCAATCAACGGTATCGTCGTCGTCACCGATAAAGGATGCAACGTCTTCGACGTCAATTACCGTTTTTACGGTCCATGTTACAAGAAGCCAATGGTTCCAAACGTCAAGAATTGTTACAACATGCCAATGCCGATCAAATCAATGCTGTGAGTGAATTGGTCTTGAACTTCTTAAAAAACAAGATTCCCGTCACCCCACCCATGCTGGCTAAACTTCAACCCTATAAAAAGGTACTACGTGATTTGGGGCGTCGTCGACATTCCGTCAAAAAACGTCGTCAGTGGTTAGTCCGACAAAAAGGAAGCGGATTGTTTCAAGGACTTCACGAGGTGCTATGTCAATGTGTTCGTTAACCCTTGCCACGTGGATGACTCTGTTACAAGAGGCCAATCGGGCCACCGACAAGTGGAAAGACGAGTGTCATTATTGGAAGCATAAATATCACCTGTTGTATCGAGAGTACCAACACATCTTGAGGGCCCGTCTTTGTAAGAGTTGCCGTGCGGTAGAAGACGGGGAACTTTGCCCCGACTGTAGTCAACGACCACGGACGAGGTCTACATGATTCCCCAGAAGGACTTGGAACAACTCATTCAATATTACAAAGGAGAACTCACCGAAAATGCCTTGTTGAACAAAGCCGCGACGCTCGCCGCCCAAAAACATGTCTTGTTAGCCAAGCCCCAATTACCTCCAGCCCTGGTCAATGCTCAAACCAAACCGTTGAGTCAAGAATTAATCAAGTTAACCAAACGCATTCGTCAATTTCCTGGCGGGGTGGGGGTTGGTGCCCCGGGTGCCCCGGGTGGTCCACCAGGCGAAGAAGGTGAGGAAGAAGCCGGGGATTTGGTAACGGGGCCCGTCGAACAATGGTTGAAGCGCATGATAAAAGGAGGTCCGTCGGCTCCCAAACCCACCATTACCCCTGCTACCAGGGAAGGCGCGAGAGAACAGAGACCTTCTACCAGTCGAGGAGAAGAGATACCTTCCACCAGTCGAGGGGATACCCGGACGCGTTTACAAGTCATTCGAGAACAGCGCAAGGCCTTGGAAAAAAAGTTAGCCGAGAGTGGTAAAGGCAAAGGCAAGGGCAAAGGCAAAGGCGTCTCCCGGGAAGTGCAACGATTGAAACCCTTACCCGGTTGGGAAGATTGGACCAAAACCAAACAGCCCCGACGGAGACGTTTGCAGTACGACAGTGAATAAACATGCCCACCAAGAGGAGGAGAAGGGGTATTAAACGGAAACGCCCCCAACGAGGAGGGGCCTTGGATGTGCAAAAATGGATTGCGAAAACCGGCAAAGAATTTCATTGGCCCGGTTATCAGTACATGGGCCCTGGCACCCATTTGGCCAAACGTCTGAAACGTGGGGATCCCGGGATCAATCGCTTGGACCAGATTGCTAAGCAACACGACATTGATTACAGTCGCGCCAAGAATTTGCAAGATAAATGGAAAGCCGATACCAAGATGATCCAAGCCATTGATCGATTACCCGGCAAGAAAAACAAGACGGAACGGGTGGTCAAAAAAATTATGCAAGCCAAGAAACGTTTAAAATTGTAAACATTTAATTAACACCTCCCAGTTACATGTTGAGTAAAAATAAAAAATGAAAATGTCTCATTGGTATTGTTATTCTGCATTCTATAGTCTTCTGTAGTTCGTGTTGAGTCTCAAACAGGATTTGCGAGACAGAACCCATTGTGGTGTAGACAACATTAATCCTGATAAAATAAAAACAATGTCACTGTCTCATTTGGTTCATGAGTTGTCAAGTTCAATGTTCTGCCAAAAATACGAAAAACGAGGGTTTAAGTGACAAAGTCATCCAAATCAAACGAAGAATTCTCCTCCATCCTGTCAATTAAAAAGTCAAATAAACAGTCGTCCGACGACGACAAGTCCTCGAGCTCCTCCAGTAAATTGTTCAACAAGGAGTCGTCCGATGATGATGACGGCAAGTCATCGACTAAATTGTCTAAAAATCCTTTCCCATCGTCCCACATGTCACAAGAAGAAAGGGACGATTCGTCGCCTACGGAATAATCCAGAGGATGAAAGACCCCTGAATCCATGTCCATGAGGGTACTAGGTTGGTCCACAGAATCCTCCGGGCTGGGCGAGAGGGAATCATGAAAGTCCTTCATAAAATCTTCTAGCGTCACGGTTAATTTGAGGGGCCCTAAGGCTTGGCGTTTCTCCTCCGTTGTCTTTTGGACCATGGGACCTCTTTGTCGACGTAAGAGGGCCGCGCTCTCACGCTTTCTCGCTAAGTATTGTTTCTGCCACCGTTGACCTGCTTCCGATCGGTAAAAGTCCCTTTTATGCGCCCGGAGTTGTTCTGCATGGTCCTTATAGTACTCTTTAATGTAGGCCCGCCTCTGCTCGGCTATTCGCTCGCGGTTTTTGATCCGATATTGTCGACTAATCTCGATTAATCGCTCGCGGTTTTTGGCCCGATATCGTCGGTTCTGCTCAGCAATTTTATCACGATGTTTGGCCCTGTACCTGGCTTGAGACCGTCGTTTCAGCTCGGCGAATCGCTCCGGATCTCTGGCCCGGTACCTGGCTCTGTAGGCTCGTTTTAGTGCCAGTCGTCGTGCTTCTTTCGCCAGGATCGCTTTGACTTTATTGTTGATGTCGTATTCGTCGTCGTCGCTATCTTCGTCGTTGTCCTCATCGCTGTCGCTGTCGTTTTGTTGGGAGCTCGTCAGGCCTTGGCGACCGCATGGGAAGCAGCTTACGACAGAGCTCGGGCGAGGGCGGCGGTGGGGCTGGCGGGGGTGTCTGGGGCCGCTTAAACTCATGGCGCCAATAGGGGCAGCAGAAGTCGAGGCCCCGGATGTACCACTCGGTGGTGAATTGTGGGTAGCAGCCCGGGTTCCAGTTCTGTTCCATGTACTTGTGGCGTGCTGCTTGGGCTGCTTGGGCGAGCTGCCTCCTTTTCCTCCTTTCCTCAAGCAGCGCTTCCCCAAACTCCCGGATGTCTCCGTCGTCGAGCACCCACTCCTTAACTTCATCTAAAATGTGTTCCACTTCAAACTTCTCGAAATCTTTCAACAGGTTGTCTAGACTAGAGTCCATCTTGAGACGACTCACCTCGAACTTCGATCTGTTTTATAGTCTCTCATTCCTTCCCGTGATGCACCAGGGACCCCCACTAGAGAGGGGGGAGGGGGGTCCCCCCACCCCGTCCCACCCCTCCCTAGGACACCCTGTGTCCGGGTAAGGTGATTGGCTCCTTCCCCTCCCACGTGACATTTTTGGTTCTCCATAAAAACAGAACCCCGATCTCCAGTGAGTTCATCTGATCATGTCCTCTCACGAAGACGACGACAATGTGGCGGGGCCAAGCGACCTCGCTACACGCCGTGAGATCATGTCAATGCTTGGTTTGGAGATAAGTGATTCAGAAGACGACACAAATTCCTGTGTGGGACCTTTGATTTCGACCGAAGAGATGGCCGACAGTGACGACGACATTTGTGAAGAGGCCTTGGACCAATGGGAACAAAGTGGGGGTGGATTGGATCCCTCTGCGCAAGTTACCTTCCAATTTGACTTAGAACCTTTTGTGAATCGGAAGAGTGATCGCATGGGGGTACAAGAACGTCATTTCAAGACCCAGTTACGTCAAAGGGGGAACTTGATTCCAGGTCAAAACATTACCCAAGCTCTCCAAGACGGATTACGTCGAGCCGTCGATCAAGTGTTAACCACCACCCCCGACCTCCACGATCAAGATCGACTCTACTTTACAATAGCATCCGATCGCCTGCACAATAATTTTCAGGGGTGGGGATTACGTGCGGGTGAATGGCGTCGAGACACAGAGCGTGTGGAAGCTCTGTTCCAACGTTTAGCCCAAGCCCTCAACAGCAACGAACAATTTGAAATGGATGACTCCTTTCAAGTATCCATCACTCAAGTCCATCATGCTCCTCAAGGCACCGGCAGACCGCGTCGTGGGAAACCAGGTCATCCCACCATGGACCTGTTAACCAAAAATTCCAAATCCATCATCCGGATTACCAACGACGATGACCTCTGCTGTGCCAGAGCCCTTGTCACCGCCAAAGCTCGCGTGGACCAGCACCCTAAATGGAACAGTATTCGACAAGGAAAATCCCTCCAAAAAGAATTGGCTCTCTTACTTCATCACGAGGCCAAGGTGCCCTTCGGTCCCTGTGGGTATGATGCCTTGACCCAATTCAGTCAAGCTCCGTCCCTCACCGGTTACCAGATCATCCTGGTGGATGCACAGCGATCGTTCCACATCACGACGTTTGGACCCCTTTCTGACAAACAACTGATCCTGTTGCACAACCAAGACCATTATGATGTCATCACCAAATTGCCGGGGTTTTTCGGGTCCAGTTATGTGTGTGCGGATTGTTGGAAACCCTATGACCATGAGGGACTGCATCGATGCACCAAGACCAAGTTGTGCGGAGCCTGTCGACAGAAAGATTGTCCAGACTTTCAACATGCTTACCCCCGACACCTCAAAGCCACTCAACGTTGCCAGTCGTGTCATCGGGACTTTTTCGGACCCGCGTGTTTGGAAGCCCATTCCAGCAAGACCCATGCTGGCAAACCCGCCACGGACCTCCAGTCCTCCGTGTGCTCTCAACGACACCGATGCCCTGACTGTTATCAACAAAATGTGGGCTTGTCCCGCATTCAACGTCACCATTGTTACCACGTGGATTGCCCTTCTTGTCACCAGTACGTCCACGCCGACAAACACCGTTGTTTTATACAAAAAGCCCCCAAACCTCAAGACGAAAAGAAGAGAAAGAGGACCCGTCAAAAAGGTCCTCGCGCCAAACGAGGTGCCGCCGCCGCGGAACCCCATGCCTCCGAGGACGAGGAAGACCTGCCTCCCTTACACGTCTTCTTTGATATCGAAGCCATGCAACCCCACGAAAAACACATTGCGAATCTCGTCGTGGCCGAAACCGAAAACAACCATGAACCCAAGCCTTTCCCAGGTCCCACCTGTATCCGTGACTTTCTGGAATGGTTGGATACCTTGACTCTTCACGATACCCGTCAAGTCAATGTCATCGCTCATAATTTTCAAGGGTACGATGGGTACTTTATCATCCAAGAATACTATGGTGACAACCGGATCGTCCAACAACTCCGCAACGGGTGTAAACTCTTAGAGATCAAACATGACCGCATCCGGTTCATTGATTCGATGAGTTTCTTCCAGATGCCCCTCTCCGCGTTTCCCAAAACCTTTGGTTTGACAGAACTCTGCAAAGGGTATTTCCCACACAAGTTCAACGTACCCGGTGATGAGCATCAAAACTACGTGGGCATCCTCCCCTCACGCGATTACTACATGCCTGAGACCATGTCACTCGAAGGCAGACAAGCCTTCGAAACCTGGCATCAAGAACAACGCGACCAGGGTGTGGTGTTTAATTTCCAAAAAGAGTTGTTGGACTATTGCAGCTCCGATGTACGACTCTTGAAACAAGGATGTCTCACTTTCAAACGCATGTTTGAAGACTTAACAGGCTTCAATCCCTTCGATCACGTCACCATTGCCTCGGCTTGTAATCGAGATTTACGTATGAACCGGATGATCCCGAACAGTATTGCCAGCGAACCCGCCGGTCATAAGGGGTGGAGAAACAACATCAACCAGTCCATCCCAGCCCTTCACTGGTTAACCTGGTGCGATCACCAACTACGTCAACGCGCCCTCCAAGATCTTACCCCCGCCGATCTCTTGGCCAGTACCAATCCAGACCCTCATCACCAGTACATCCAACATGTCCGAAATGAAGGCGAGTATAAGATCCCCGGGACCCAGATCCATGTGGATGGTTATTGCCCCGACACCCACACCGTCTACGAATTTCAAGGGTGTTTCACCCACGGATGCCCTACCTGTTATCCCCATCGCTACGAAAAACATCCCCGCAACTATGATCGAACCATGCAGGACGTCTATGACACCACCCAAGACAAAGTCCAAAAGCTTACCAAACAAGGGTACAACGTCATTCAAATGTGGGGATGTCAATGGGACCACCTCCGAGACACCCAACCAGAGATCGACTCCTTCGTCCGGGAACTCAACTTTATCCAACCTCTTCAACCTCGGGATGCTTTCTGTGGAGGTCGTACCAATGCCATCAAACTCTACCATCATATCACCCCCGGCCAAAAAATTCACTACATCGATGTCACCTCCTTGTACCCGTGGGTGAACAAAACCTCCACCTACCCCAAAGGACATCCCACCATCCTTTCTCAACCGGGTCACACTGACATACACCAGTACTTTGGACTAATCCAATGCAAAGTCCTGCCTCCCCGTGAATTGTACCATCCCGTGCTGCCTTACCGTCATGACGACAAACTGCTCTTTCCCCTCTGTGCCCGTTGTGTGGAAGAAGAAATGGCCAAACCTCTTTTGGACAGATCCTATCATTGCCCTCACCCCGACGAACAACGCGCCCTCACCAGTACCTGGTGCAGTCCCGAATTAGTCAAAGCCGTCGAATTGGGGTACCAAGTCCAATACATCTATGAAGTCTGGCATTTTGAAGAAACCTGTGAGGGCCTCTTCGCCGATTATGTCAACACCTGGCTTAAAATCAAACAAGAAGCTAGTGGGTGGCCTAAACAAGACATGTCCGAAGAAGAAAAAAGGAAATACATTCAGGATTTCAACGAGAAGGAGGGTATCCAGTTAGAATACAACAACATCAAAAAGAACCCAGGCCTTCGTACCCTAGCTAAGCTGATGTTGAACTCCATGTGGGGCAAGTTTGGACAACGCCTCAACAAGACCCAAATCCAAACCTTTGATGATCCTCATGCCTTCCACCGTTTCTTGGATACAGATGCCTTAGACGTACGTCACGTGTCCGTTATCAATAACAACATGGTCGAAGTACATTACCAAAACCAAAAAGAGGACATCCGCGTCTCACCCAACCTCAACATTTTTGTGGCCTGCTTCACCACCTGCCACGCCCGCCTTAAATTATATGACGCCCTGGAAGCCTTAGGGGAAAGAGTCCTCTACTTTGACACCGACTCCGTCATCTACCTGGAGGAAACACCCACTCAATTCCAACCTACCTTGGGTTCCTATCTAGGGGACTTCGCCTCCGAATTAGAGGACGATGAATACATCCAAGAATTTGTCAGTGCAGGACCCAAGAACTACGGGTATACTACTAATAAGGGAAAGGTGGAATGCAAGGTCAGAGGCTTCCGACTCAACAGTGAAGGACACACCCAGTTGAATTACGACGTCATGCGTCAGAATGTCCAAGATGAAATAGAAAGACCCCTTCCAAAACCTCGCCAAAACCAGGTGATCAACTCCCACCAAATTGTACGGAATCCAACAAACTACCAACTGTACACCCGACCAAGCAGCAAGTTCTATCAGTTAGTCTGCAACAAAAGAGTCATCGATCCCCGCACCTTCAACACCTACCCCTATGGCTACCAGTGAAAGACATTGCCCAAACAAGATCGTCGATTGTGATCACTGTGATCGAGAACATTGGGCGCCACCACCACCACCCCCATTCTACAGTTCCTTTGCCATACCTTTGAACAGAAATCAATCATATCGACGTCAATTACAACAATGGATCCGTGACAACAACCAATGGCGAAGAATAACTCGATGTCAAAAACAATGGTGGGGACCCTCTATTAAACATTAAGGAACACTCAGGAAAACCATTTTCTCAGTAATTGTAAAAAACAAACGTATAACAATAAACGTGATTTATTAATTTTGTGTTGTTTTCACTCCAAGGGTTACCCCCGTTCCAAAAATTGGACTTTGGACTTGGAGCCCGCGTTTTCTCAGCGGTTTTAACCCACCTTGAGCCCACGATCCTTTTTTCACATTGCTCAGCGGTTTCCCATCCTAAAACACGTGACTTCCGGTTGCATGAGCCCGCGATCCTTTTTTTCCCACTGGTCAGCGGTTTCCCCCTCTTAAAAACACGTGATTTCCGGTTCCGGTTATGACGTCATCCTTACATCAAAACGAGGCTACGGGGTCCATGTGAGCGCAACTTACTACTAACAAATTTGTTTTTGACTTTTGTTGTCTTTGCTTGTTTTGCTACAACGAGGGTCAACATGCGATTTCGCGCTAAAAACACACGGGATTCAGCACAGGGTTGTATCCAGTGTATGAAGTGTATTGGTAGCCCTCTGGTGCGGACGGACGGACGTACGGATGTAGGGACGTACGGACGGACGGACACGTGACTATTACGTCACTACCAAAATTTTTTGGCTTGATAGGTTACCAAATTTCCTTAGCAATGGAGCTCCGCTGACGCGCTAGCGCACTGGCTCCGCTATAATTGCTCAGGTGATTATAGAGAAGTGCGCGCACTGATTGGTCGAGGATTACGTCATATCTTGCTATAATCACCCCGCGCGAGGTGATTATAATACTGAAGCTCTAATTTTCAAAATGGCCCCCGCGCGATTTTTTATGTTTCTGGAGAACAAAAAAGGAAATGCATTTGCTCTGATAATCACCTGAGCAATTATACTAAAACAGTTATTCTCCTCAGGCTCAGCGAATAATCAGCTCGACTTCGTCTCGTGGATCATTCCACAATATTGTATTCGCCTTTGGCGAATAATTGTTAATTATCGCGATCCAGTGATCTCTTTTGATTGCGTTTGAGACGACGTTATTAGGCGGAGCGACGTACCTAGGCACGTCCGGCCGACTCATAAAATGCAACACGCATTCCTGAATTCGTGGTGTCAGTTCACTTAGTCTCCGCGCGGCCTCTAAACAATCAGGCTCGTTAGATTAAAAGCTAATCTCTCAAACACCGGATAATTTGCTCGTGATATTACCTTTTTTCCATCTATAGCAATGACGTAACCAGATAGAAAAAAGTAACCGTACAAAGGAGCGTAGTTTTGTTGTTTTGAGTTTCGCAGCGTACTGAAGTTAAGTAAAGGTAAGCGTTGAAATGTTTATTTCTCAGGGTAGTATTGACAAAATACGTTAGAATCGCTGCAGACGTGTTTATAAAACGTGTTTTTAAAGGGAATACGGTGACAGATCGTGACAGTGCGCCATATCGGACGTCCCGTAATATATGTTTACATATAATATATAGATTTAGCCAAGCCTAAAAGCGGAGCCGCGAAGGAATAAACTGGTGTTCGTTTCTCAAAAATAGTCCTGAAACTTTTCGGTCTGAAATATATTTGGGGGCTTTTTTTGGCTCATTCGCTTTCGAAAAGTGTTTCTCAAAAAGCCTAAAAGTGTTCCGAGGCTGAGCACAGCTTGATTTTTTTTTTCGGGCATCAAACTGAACACATTTTACTCACGAACCGTGTTGCTTGGTGTTTGTAATGTTTCCATATCCTGTCATTAACTGTCAAGGCTTGTCAAATCTCCCTGGATTATTGGCTGTTCGCTTGAATGATCTTGAAACGGCGCTCATTTACAAAAACAAAACAAAAATTATTCGACTGTTTAAATGGGTTGTCTTCATCGCGTTCGGATGTTAACAAATAACATGAACTGCCACTAAATAAAAATATTACTCTGGTCAAAAATTTATACTGACATTTCACCGGCATTTTACTGGGATTACCCGAAAGAAAGGATCTGGGGAGCTTCGAAGCACTTGTAATAAACTTATCGAAGAAATGTCGCGTAGGTTTTAGCAGCCGCGAAAAAATTCAAGCACTTTGAGGAACACACATTACTTACCGGATAAAATAGCTTTAAACTCAAAACTGCTTCGCTTATAGTTACTTAAGTAACCCTTATATTTCGTTCTCTAACTTGAGACCATCGAGATTGGAAACAAACAAACAAACACCGTCCAAACATTCTTAACTCTGTGGCATAAGTTTTGCGGCTGCAAATTGTCTGAAATTAGAGCGCTTTAAAAAATGCACAGAACTGTTTTTGGAAGCTTTTCGGATGTAATAGGTTTAAACCGACAACTGCTTCGCTTATAGTTTTTCAAATAACTGTTATATTTCGTTCTCTAACTAGAGACCATGAAGATTCAAAACAAAGAAACACCAAACACACTTTAATTAAATTATGCCGGCATAAGTTTTGCGGATGCGAAGTAAGCCTATATAAAGTTAGGCGCTTTGAGGAACGCACAAAACTGTTTTCGCAAGCTTTTGGAATAAAATAGCTTTAAACCGACAACTGCTTCGCTTAAAAGATTATTACTATTGAAAACTTCTAGGACAAGAAAATCGACAGTTGCACAAACAGATGGACCGGACAGTCAAAATTGAAAGCAAAGCTTGTGCAGTTGTCTTGCGACTGTGCTACTGTTATGAATAAACAAACACAAAATAATGGACAGAGAAATCATTTTTGAAAAAAGTTTATTCGAAAACCCGTAAGTTTATACTTAAATGCAATTCGCGTTACACTTCCAAAATCGTAGGTCAGTCCACACTAGTGAAATCGGCTGAGCATGGAAAAATATTCAAGAATCTGTCACAAATCTGAGCGCGTTTTCTAATAGCGGAGCCAGCGCGCTAGCGCGTCAGCAGAGCTCCATTGCTAAGGAAATTTGGTAACCTACCCAATTTTGGTAACCTAACCAAGCCAAGAAATTTTGGTAGTGACGTAATAGTCACGTGACCGTCCGTCCGTACGTACGTACGTCCGTCCGTCCGCACCACAGGCTTACCAATACACTTCATACACTGGATAAAACCCTGTGCTGAATCCCATGTGTTTTTGGCGCGAAATCGCATGTTGACCCGCGTTGTAGCAAAACAAGCAAAGACAACAAAAGTCATAAACAAATTTGTTAATGGAAAAAAAGTTCAAAAGAATACTCAGTTTTCTTTTTGGTGGAAGGCGAAAAGTTCAATTTAGGCGAAAAAAATTAGGCGACAAAGTTCAGGCGAAAAGTTCAAATTTGCCGCGACGGTTCTGTTCGAACTCGGTCGGCACATCGCTTGAGTTCGCAGCTTTTCGCAGCGGTTTCGACGCCAGATATAGCAGAACTAGTGCTTTTTGGTTTTTCCTGTCCACAACCATGGTTTTTACGGCGTTCCCAACACATTTTGCCAGGAAAAACACCAGCATTTTCATGCTGATAGGCAGCTTGTCACGAAGAAAGAAATAACTATTAAGATTAACTTGGAATAATGTCAAGGAACGCTCGTGGCCAAGTGGACTTATATCCGACTTCATGCGCCAACGACCCGGGTTCGACTCTCAGCGAGGGCAAGAATTTTTTCTTTTGTTTTTTCCTTTTTTTTTTTTTTTTTAATTTAACGACTTGAATGAGAGTATTTTCACAAATTAATAACTGCCAGCAATAAACAAACAAACAAACAAACAAACAAAACAAAAAGGGAGCTCCGCTTTTAGGCTTGGCTAAATCTATATATTAATTTTTTAAAGTCAAAAGTAAATGACACATTTCTAATGGCATAAATCAAATTTCCATTTCAAAACGTAATTTCTTTCACCGTAATACTCGAATCATGTACCTTAGACCCTTTAAAAACTTCACTTACTCGGTTGTGTTTCAGAACAGGGCAAACTTTCCGCCGTGAAGAAAACAAAGCCATGAAGTCCTTTGAAGGCAGCTTTCGTTACTTGAACTTTTCGCCTTCTACCAGTATTCTTTTGAACTTTTTCTTTCCATTTATAGATATTAGATGTCTTTTTTGGCAAGTATAAAACTTCAGTACTCTCGAACAATCGTTAAATGCCTAAGAAGCTTAAGCTTTTAAAGAAACCTCTTTTTCAAAAGCGACGAAGGTCATGCGATTTCCCTCCAAGAAAAAAGCGGGTTGCCCAAAAGCACCGCGCGATTTCCCGCCAAGAAAAGATGGCATTCTCTACCCCCGTCGGGTTGTCTTGGCACTCCCCTCCCCCTCCCAGAGACTGTGCGGACGGACGGACGTACGGACGTACGGACGGACGGTCACGTGACTAATATCTAGATTTAGCCAAGCCTAAAAGCGGAGCCCCCTTTTTGTTTCGTCTGTTTTTTGCTTTTGTTTTTTGTTTTGCTTTTGCTGGCAGTTATTAATTTGTGAAAATACTCTCATCCAAGTCGTTTTATTAAAAAAAAAAAAGAAAAAAAAAAGAAAAATTCTTGCTCCCGCTGAGTGTCGAACCCGGCTCGTCGGTGTGAGACGCCGGTGACTAGTCCACTAGGCCATGGGCGTTTGACATTGTTTTCGTAGTTAATTTTAATACTTATTTCTTTCTTTCTTGACAAGCTGCCTATCAGCATGGAAATGCTGGTGTTTTTCCTGGCAAAATGTGTTCGAAACGCCGTAAAAACCATGGTTGTGGACAGAAAAAACCAAAAAGCACTAGCTCTGCTATATTTGACGTCGAAACCGCTGCGAAAAGCTGCGAACTCAAGCGGTGTGCCAACCGAGTTTGAACAGAACCGACGAGGCAAATTTGAACTTTTTCCCTGAACTTTGTCGCCGAATTTCTTTCGCCTAGATTGAACTTTTCCCCTTCCACCAAAAAGACAACTGAGTGTTCTTTTGAACTTTTTTTTTCCACTAACAAATTTGTTTTTGACTTTTGTTGTCTTTGCTTGTTTTGCTACAACGCGGGTCAACATGCGATTTCGCGCCGAAAACACACGGGATTCAGCACAGGGTTCTATCCAGTGTAGGAAGTGTATTGGTAGGCCTGTGGTGCGGACGGACGGACTTACGGATGTACGGACGGACGGATGGACGGATGTACGGACGTACGGTCACGTGACTACTACGTCACTACCAGAATTTTTTGGCTTGATAGATTACCAAATTTCCTTAGCAATGGAGCTCCGCTGACGCGCTAGCGTGCTGGCTCCGCTATTACGTCACAACCAAATTTCTCGGCTTGATAGGTTACCAAATTTCCTTAGCAATGGAGCTCCGCTGGCGGGCTTTGCCCGCAGGCTCCGCTATTACGGGGAATGCGTGTCCTCAACAGCAGCAGGCCCCTAGTCAGCAGGAAGTTCCTATTAGAGTCGTTTTGCCGTACAAGGACCAAAAAGCAGCCAACTCAGTACGCAGACAACTAAGTGATCTCAGCCGAAAGATATACACCGAGATCCGTCCTGTTTACACCAGCAGAAAGATCAAAGACATAATTAAAGTGAAGGAACAGAAGCCGCCCATCGTAAACCAACAAAGCGCTGTGTATTATTTTAAATGTGATCTGTGTGATGCAGATTATGTCGTCTATTCGTCTCGGCACTTACACCAGCGCATCGAAGAACACAAAGGATCGGCTATCGGACGTCACATTAAAGAACAACATGGAAAGGAGCCAGATAACATCGAGAAGAATTTTAAGATTTTAAGGAAGTGCCAGAGCAAGCTTGACTGTTTAATTTTTGAGATGCTTTTTATTAGACTTCTCAAGCCAAAGCTCAACAAACAGAGCGACTCCCTCCGCGCAAAATTATTTGTTTAGTTATTTTTAGGTATTTTTAGGTATTTTAATGTTCTTATTCCCGTCGCCTTTAATATACGCTTTTAATTATATCTTTTACAGCTATGCATGCCATTTGCACAAAGTTATTTTTTAGCCACTTTTAGCCTTTTATTCTTATTGTCTATTGTTTGTATGTACCTATTTTTAGCGCTTTTACTATATTTACA
The DNA here is from genome assembly GCA_964030785.1 of Siderastrea siderea. Lineage (NCBI taxonomy): Eukaryota > Metazoa > Cnidaria > Anthozoa > Scleractinia > Rhizangiidae > Siderastrea > Siderastrea siderea. The sequence goes on from OZ034967.1 coordinate 28,648,259, forward strand.
CATGTAATTTTATTCTAACACCGAACTTGAAAATGACCGTTGAACGGTCGAAACGTCGTTCGTTACTTGCGTTAACTTTTATTGCAAAATACATTTTAAAATTCCTTACATACCGAAAGTGCAAATTGTCCATAACAGGTCACCGGAAACCACGAACTACATAACATGACCTTTACTGAGGATCTTTTTGTCGAATTTAATTTTCCATCTTTGATCGCAAACAACTTCAGGGTAGTATTGACAAACTACATTAGAATCGCTGCAGACGTGTTTATAAAACGACTGTTTTCAAAGAGAATACGGTGACATCATGACAGTGCGCCATATCGGACGTTAAGCACGCAGATTGTAGGATCAGGAGAATACTAATATAAACAATTGTTATCGTTTTTGTGACCGTTTAACAAAACCCGTATTATATCAAGTTGCCTGTCGACAACTTGTTATCGACAGCGTTGCGTGGTCTTAGCTGATAGTTGCCAGATGATGACATTCATTACATACAGGAACTGCTAACTGTGTAAAGTAGGTCAGCGAAGGCCAATGGTAAAAGTCTGTTTTACTTTTCTCTTTGAAGTAGTGCTTGTTAGGAAAAAATGAACCATAGAAAGGAGTTGAAATTCCTCTTTTTGAGTTTTGCGGCGTATAGAACTTATGTAAAGGTAAGCGTTGAAATGTTTATTTCGCTGTTACAAAGCTTAGTGATTACTTGGGAATTGTCAGCGTTTGTCAGTATTGGCACACTAAAAAAGTTTTATATCTGGCGTTTTTTTCACTGCTGGATAGGGGGAAGGGAAGGTGAGAGACTCTGCGCCGCCTGTCAATTCTTCAAAATTTCTTGTTTTGCGATAATGTCGTCTCAAAACGCTGGCTTGTGATTGGTTCAAAAACTGTCATGACAATGCAGCCAAGGTCAAACTTGAAAACATTTCTTCACAAAACCGCCGGCAAAATTTTAGTTTTTGCTTAGTAATATGGCTGGTAAAACCTTTATTACAATGTGATTCATCCCTGCAAGCAACTTACCTTGACAGATTGCCCAAAATGTGAGTGCCAAAACTTTAAAACTGTGTATTTTTCTTTAAGGAGGGTGCCTCCTAATACAGATGCATTTTTGCAAAGTTATGACTATGGGGATAAAGTAGATCTTAGCAAGGGTAATTGGAATCCAAAAAGAAAAATGTGGGTAAGCAGGCATTTTTCAGTCAGAGATAATTAATCAACCATAATTCTAAAAAAGCATTAAAATACAAAGAAAGTATGGCAATTTCTTTCCAAATTTAAGCTCAATTATCTCTGAAAAAAGTGTGGTTACCCCCAATTTTCTTTTTGGATTCTGATAGCCCTTGCTAGGATCTGCTTTTTTTCGCATAGTCACATGTAATATCGTTGTATTAGTGGGCAAATTCCTTAAGAAACTCGAATATCCAGAGATGTGTAAAACGTATGCGCAGTAACAATAGGGGGCACCGTCCTTAAAACAGTTTGTTTTTCGGTTTTAATTTCGCGATGCGTGCGTTGTATTGCGTTATCATTTGTGTTCCACTTTTAGCCTGGAAAAGAAGTTGTTTTTCACGTTATTCTATTATTTTGTCGATCCCCGTCGTTTGAAAAAATTTATGTTGATGCATTGAAAGAGTTTATTTTGTTTCAGTAGGCAATTTTTGGTTGAAAAAGCGGCGAATTCAAACATTTTGCTGCAAAAGCAAAATTGTTTTCGTGAGCAAGTATCGCGCGTGCAAATCTTTACGGCGAGTAAGAATTTCTATTTTGATCAACAGAAATTATTGTTCGGGCTTATTGTATTTGCGCAAAAAAGAGACGTGGATCGCGATAAAAAAACTTAATTCGATTTTGAGACGACATTACGGCTTTATAATGACGGCGGAATATATTCTCTCCCAAGTAGCCGTCACTATAAAGCCGTAATGTCGTCTCAAAATCGAATTTAGTTTCTAATGGCGGTATCGTGTGACGCAAGGTAAGTAAGCACACCACACTTAGTCCTTCGTAATCAACATATTTCCTTTCTATCGTGATGCAGACATCGATGATTGCCTTGTAAATCCATGCGTAAACAGTGGAACATGTCACGATCTGATCAACGACTACAGCTGCACATGCGCCCCAGGTTACACTGGAAAGAACTGTAGCAATGGTAAGTAAACGCACTAAAAAGATTGGCGATGCAGCGAACAGATATGTCTCAGTACAGAAACCATAACTGAAATAGTTCTCAGACTGTTAAGATAAGAGCAGCATAAACGTGTTGCTCAAAAGTGGAAAATGAAACTTGAAAATAAGTAGAATGAGAACTGAGAGACTTACATACCTTGGTATACTAAACAATCATTTCACGTCGCCCTTGAGAGAGTCACACAATCGCCTCAACGCCGCATTCTACTGGAAATCAACACACACTGACCAATACTTAGCGTATAACCACCGTCTGAATGTGGTGTTGTAAGGTGTCTGTACGACTGCACGAAGCGTCCCGTGACCAGACCATCAGCCATCTCCAACGAAGCAATTGTCATCTGATCTCGTTTTAAACAGTTATCACCTAGACATGAAGAAAAGCTGCCAGCAGAGGGACCGAGATTGAGTTTAAATCCACGGCAGTCTAAGTCACCGGTTAAATCCGTCGTCTTTAGGTCGGACAAAACACTTAGGTCACACTTGGTACGAGTTGAGGATGCTATCGATCCGCTAAACAAGATTGTGTAGTCTGCATGATTCTCGGTGAGTGCGAAATAGTCCTCATCGGGGACACAGTGACATTCACATGAAAGAATTGAAGAGCACGACAGGGATACACGATTCGCCTGACTTATTCACCCGTTAAAGTCACGGTTTTAATGACACGCCTTGAAATCATGACTTAAGCACTCCTTAAAGTCACGACTTTAATACTCCTTTAAAGTGGTGACTTTAACACTTTCAAAATCGTGACTTCAGCACTCCTTGAAGTCACGACTTCAATACTCTTCAAAGTCACGACTTTAACACTCCTTCAAGTCGTCACTTAGGCACTCCTCAAAATGGTGACTTAAGTACTCCTTCAAGTCACGATTTCAATACTGCTCAAAGTCACGACTTTAACACTCCTTTAAGTCGTCACTTAGGCACTCCTCAAAATGGTGACTTAAGTACTCCTTCAAGTCACGATTTCAATACTCCTCAAAGTCACGACTTTAACACTCCTTTAAGTCGTCACTTAAGCATTCCTTAATTTGTGTCTTTAGCACTCCTTAAAGTCACGATTTCAAAACTCATAGTCACGACTTTGACACTCCTTTAAGTCGCGACGTTCACACTTCATTAAGTCTCTTTACTTTTCGTTGTAGTTAAGTGTGAATTAAACCGAATTATCTTTTTCCCATTACAATATCGTAACAATTCTAAAAGTAAAAAGTGATCTGAAATTTTGCCTGGTCAAAGTAAAGCAATGTTGAAGCTTATGACAGATACATGCAATTTTTTATCCTCTTTATTGTTTAGTTATACTAAGTTTCAAAAGGATACCATAATTTAGTTATAAAGTGATTTTTTTCTTGTAAAACAACCAAAACAACCTCTTTTTTACCACTCTTAACTAAAGAAATGTCTCAATACGCGTCCAAGGGAATAGAAATAATCCTCACTGATGCTCGATCGCATGTAAAACTAGTAGAATGTTGGTAATCATACATAAACTCCACCGCCCCTAGTGCCTATTTCCAAGACACTAAGCGACATTTATGGTTTCTTTACAGAGGTGTTGCGCATTCAGCTTTGGGCCTGTGTTGGAACATTAGCTTTTTCCTTGCTGGTGCTAATAATAGCTGCGACATATTTCTGTAGCAAGTAAGTACCTATCAATGAACAACATTCAGTCCAGTGATCATGAAAACATGCTCATCCAGTGACACATGACTGTGGAAGCCGTAAGATGGTTTTGACAGTAGAGGGCCAATGAAAGTTCCACTATTGAAAGTAGAATAAAAACCGCTCTTTTCTGAAACTATCAAACCATTCATTTTTAGGCTAAAGACATTTATCTTGTCTCTGTTAAATGCATGACAGCAAAGTTTCGTGCTCAAAAGAATTGTTACTGAACTGATTAATCTTTAAGCAAAACAAGAGTTGAGATTCACTTTCTGAAATGCTTTTTTAAATTCTTTATCGGCTTGGCAATGTCAAAGATGTTGTCTCGTTTTAAAGAAGCATCGTTTCTGTCGCACAGAAAAGATCGCTCGATCGATTGCGAATCGAAAGGTACAAATTTGTTCAAGAGCAGTTTATTTTTTACAATTTATAGAATTATTCGGCTACTCATCCATTGGAAAGTTGCATTACAGAATGAGGTCTTTATGCGTGGTCTTGACAGCTTGACGGTTCGAACAAGTTATTGTCAACGCATCTCGGTGCATGTCGTCGTATAAGAGCACTTTGATTCGGGGTGTTTGATTAGAAGCGGTGGCAAGTGAGGATCATTAAAAAAGCTGAGTATTTAATGCTTATTTATTATTTTTGGATTTATTTCGCATTAGAACAGGGAGCAACAAACAGGTGAGCTTGAATTACACTTCTTTGTGCAACGTATGATATGCCGTCGGGTTATACGCTAAACGGTTGGATGTTTTTTTTTGTACGTCCAACTATGATGTTTTATCTCAAAACGTAAGATTATATGTCAATATTTACTACCTGTTGCTGCGCTGAACTAGTAAAATACACAATGAGTATACAGTAAGTATTCTTTATTTTGTCCTAGATTCACCTGGATTGTTCTGATTTTTGGTGGGAATTTGTTTGGTAGCCGCGTCTAGTTGCAGTGTTTTTTCCCCCCCAGGTCGCAGGTTGCAGGTCCGAGACCATTCTTGAGTGGTAGTATACAAGGGCGACGTGTACATTTTTTAACCACAAGTGAGTGAAAGTATTAACACTTTCACTTTTTATCCGCCACAAATTTATGCTTATTAAAACAAGACACAGAAACGTTCGTGAAAAAAATAAAATTCTTGAAACTCGTTGCTTTTGTCCATGTTAGCGGCTTATCACGTGTTAATCAGGGGTTTTATTTGGTCCGGATTGGTGATGAAATACAACAAAAATGCTGCTCTCGAACCTACAAACATGTAAAATAAAACCTGCTGAACAAAACCTGCCCATCGACATGACGCCGCTGTCTTTGCCAGGTCTCTTTTGTTCAACGTTCTATATTCCTTCGTCATAGCTAGGTTACTTGGAACTTTTTATTGCGTGCCCTTTCATATAAAAAAGGACAATTTTTACACAATAATTTAAGCCATCCTTACTCCTTTAATTTTCTTATCCTTAATTAACTGCTCTTTTAATTTGTAATTAACCTGCAACCCGCAACCTGCAACCTTCAACCCGCAACCCGCGACCTGGTACCTGCAACCCGCAACTTGCAACCTGCAACCCGCAACCTGCAACCTGCAACCTGCAGTTTACACCCTCCGCATTGGTAATGCCCCTTTTGCGTGAGTGCAGCAAGCATCAACATACAGTTTTGATTTCTAGGCTTATTAAGTTTGAAAACTTAGAAAACAGGTCTAATTAAACAACAAGAAATAAGTTCCAGGTTCTCTTATTCATAGTATTATCCTCTGGTTGTTTTTTTTTTCTGATAGAAAGAACAGAACAGCAGTGAAGTAGCTGTTTATGAAGATCAAACTCTTTGTTCTGCTTTCAGTTTGAAGGTATTTACTTTATGTATGTTTGTTGTTGTTGTTGTAGAACCTAAAGAAATATTTTAGTCAAAAATACCATGCATTTATTGACAAAGTGGAGGGCCAGTCAAAAATGTTTGGTTCAACTTATGGTCATGACAGATGGACTGAGCGCTGTGCGAGGACTCCATGTACCATGACTAAGAGACAAATATTTTTCTGTCTAACCAACCTAACTGAGTTGGTATGTGTTTTACCACACCCCCATTTCAAAAAAGGTGCTTGTGTTAGCTTTCCTGTACAGTATGACATAACAACGTTTGTGTCAATTACAGCAAGTCTTGTTACTGTAGCAAGGCTTAGTCATCTCTGTTCCAGATTAGAACTTCTATTCTTTTCGTTTTTCAAGCATTCACAAGAGGAGGTGGAGCTGAAGGAAACTGTTACAAATAAGAGGCGTAGTCAGTAACAAGAGCCTTGCGGATGCACATTTGGGGGTTGGCTCCATGCAGTTTTCTTCTTTGTTCTTCAGTCAAACGGGTATTAATTTCTTTGTCGTGTCATGCATACAAAAACCATAATTTATTTTTAAATATTTTATGACATTTTTAGTACTTCGAGGTTGCAACAAATTATTGAAGAATAAAGACGGAAAAACTGAAACTAGAGATGGAAGTCCTGATCAAGAAGCAAAAAGAACGTAATTCAGATGACGTGTGGCTTTATTGTGGCGTCTTTAAAGTTTATATACGCCTACTTCAAAAAAGGTTGCTTCAGTGATGCATGTTTCGTAGACCGCAGTGCATCATGCTCGCTAAATTTATGGCTGTTTTTACCAGCTATTAGTCCTAAAGTAACGGCAAATGTATATTTTTAAGATTTGGTTTTCTTCTGGAGTGCCTTCAGCGAGAAAAGCGATTAACACATTTATTTTTAGCAAACATGATGCTTTGCAGTCTATGAAACAAGGATCATACATCACTGAAGCAACCTTAATTTAAATAGGTGTATAAGACGTCCCTATGTAATTCGTAGAGTTGGATGACCCCACATGTAGGAAAAATACAAAGTTCCATGTTTGCTGATACCTTTGTGAGAGTTGTCAGCTTACGAGTAGCCCCGCAGCTCTTAACAACCTCTAATTTCATTGGACCTTGGTATCACGCAGCTCTATTGTTTTCGGGGTTAGGGTCCATTGTTTTGTTGTTTGGTGTATTGTTTTCTCAGCAAATCAGAGAAGACCTTGTTAGAGCTGCGACATCGCCCTAACTTACACTGTGTTATTTAGACAGCTGGCCTACATTTGATATCAATTTGAACTTTTTTCTTCTCTCCAGAATAGACCTTTGGGCAAGAAAAATACTTTAAAAGCGCATCTACATGTTTTGAATACTAAAAAGCTTAAGGAGGGGTTTATTTGCAGCATACGCACACACTTGTCGCATTTTTAATGCGTACCCTGTTGCAAACAAATGCGTCGATAACAGCCAGAAAACTACCCGTGCAAAATGCTTTGCTTAGTTACCACGATGTTCAGCATTCCAACCGGTATTCTGGAAGGTCATGGGTTCGATTCCCGTTGGGGGCTCAGAATTTTTTCCGAGAAGATCTTAACATTTGCTAATTTATATATAACCAGCTTATGTGGCAAAGTTTAATTCAGCACTGAATATTATAGCACTCGTGTATAAGCTGCACTCATAGATAAGCTGCACCCCCAATTCAGGAAGCTGAATTTTTTTTAATATTAAACCAGAAAGCATCATCACTTCAAAATACTTGGAAACAAAATGCATAAGCAAGTGAAACAAAACGGATGACAACTTAGTAGCCAACCTGTTAGGTGTAGAGAGAACTCTGGGCACCAGACACGTACTGTAAAATTTCCACCATTCTCCTCGCCAGCATTCATAAATAATGAGGTCTTTTCTTTCGTGTGAAGAAAAGATTAGCATTGAAGTAACTGGCCACAGGCAATATGAAAAACTGTTTGGGAAGGAATGGAGATTCCTTATCGCTTAGAATTAAGTTGTTCCACTGGAGAGAAAAGTAATTTTCATCCACTCATCAAAAAGGCAGTTATCAACAACATGCTTTTAGTTTGTCTTATGCTCATTCAGTGCCTTTAAATATTCTATGAATATTAAGTAGCTAATTAAACCACCCAAGTTATGGATGGCCCCATAGATAAGCCGCACCTGAGATTTTGAATCAAAATTTCGAGCAGAAAGGTGCAGCCTATTATATACACGGTAATATTGTCTGCTATTGTTTTGAGTATAATAGCAAAATAAATGCATTCGCCTACTTCATAACTTTCCACAAAGATCCTCAAAACTTCTCTATCAAAAGATCTATCAAAGTTTATATAAAGATACCCAAAAGGATACACGTGGCGAGAAAAGCATTCCCAAGAGTCTGTTTGTGGCCAATCCAAAATGACGCCGAAAAAGATACCCAATAGACAGATAGAGATACACAATGAGTCAAGATTTTTTTGGCCTTTGGCACAGGCATCCCATTACACAGGTCCCCAGATGATAATTGATAATGATCGATTGATATCTGAAATCAATGAAAATCGATGACTTCCTTCCGACCCGTTGTATGTTTTGTTTTCTTTGGCTAAGCTAATAAAATATTATAAAAATGAAATAAAATAAAATAAGTCCCTTCCGTAACCCCTCATTTAGATACTGACAGATAAAAGCTGGCTATTTGTGGGCCTGGTGCTCTTTTAGCGCTAAACTGCCCAGTCCAACAAAATTCGGTTGTATTTAACAGAACAAATCAGTTAATCGAGAGCTGTAAAGACTATTAGACGAAGGAGTAAATTTGCGAATGAAAAGTTACTGTGCTTGTGTAGTTACTTTAGGTGACTTAAACTGATGAGAATGGGAAATAAAAGGACACTAACTGAATAAATAGCGCGTGTAGTAACGTGTTTCTACGTTCTTTAACTGCATCATAGTTCTGCTGTGAAACAGTTAAACGGGTAAGCTTGAAAGTGGCCACCGATGTTATTGAGGAAAAAGGGAAATTGTGGTTTAATAAATAATTCGACCAGTGTAATTGAATCAATTAAATATCTAATTTGCATAATTTTCACCTAGAATAAAACGATCCCTGAATTCAGTTAAATCACCCCGAAAAACGTTAATGTTTTATTTTGATGGAACAACAAGCAGACATAACTAAAATGACAACTCAACACTGTATCAAGTTAATTTTCCTTCATTTTCCCAGTAATAGTCTTTATAGTCTGAATGGCGGCCATATTGACGAAGCACCTGTAAACTATGGGCCCGGCGTATATTTATTAGGTGCATTTTTCAGTCATATATATTTTTTTATCAGTACTGGAGGTTTATTGAATTAGGAACTAAATTTCAACAAAAACGTTTACATAAATGAAACAAATTCACCAAATCTGTCTTATCTCAGTTAATCTGGTAAGTCATTAGGCGGTAGACGTGCGCACGCGCATGTCGCGCCGACTCGTAAAATGGACGTTATTTTGTTTTTCATTTTCGTCGTCATCGTCGCTAGTCGTCGTCCGTCAGTTCACTTAGTCTTCTTGGAGTCGTGCGGCCTCTGAACAATGGCCTTGCTGTTATAATGACGTAAACAGATAAATACCGGACATTCTCCTCGTGAATAAACAATAACGTGACCTTTGCTGATATAGTGTCCGTAGTATAGTGTTACCGATAAACGTAGTTTGTTTTCTTGCACGTGATTCGGTTTATATTTAGTCCCGCGCGGCCAACAGACAGAACTGCACACCATAGCTTGATTTGCTAACTTTGAATCTTCAAGACAAGTTTCTCTTTTTATTATAGTGTCCATTTTCTCGATTTCGGAAAAGAAGTCACTGCCCAAAATGCGATATAAAGACTATTGTAAAGTTTTTAACAATTCCTGTGTAACTGAACCCTCAGGTGCCAAAACTTGGAAACAACAATTTCCTAACTCTTCTACCCACTGGAAAGAAACCTTTGCAACTATATACAGAATTACCAAGGACAACAAACTGCGACAATTTCTTTTTAAGCTTATGCATAGAATAATTGTCAGAAAAAAAAAAGAAGATCTGAAATTTCCTCGCCCTATAATTGCCAGGTTTCTTCGCTACAAAGATGTTGAAGAAATCTTCGCCTTAGGACGGCGCCTTGAAGGGACAAACTTTCAGATGTTCCGCGATCTTCCACGGGAGATTATCAAACGTAGGAAGGATCAGATGGCAGTTTTGAAGAAAGCACGACGAAACGGCATGAGAGCTTCCTTCAGCAGAAGTCAGCCTGATAAGCTCTATATCAAAGGAGATTTCTGGCCTGTTGGAAAAGCACTTGAAGGAGATGAGCAACTGTGTTGTGTCTTAATTATCTCTATTTCTCCTTGATGCGGGCGGTTAATGATGCCACGCAATTTTACAAACCCTACTTCGACTTCCTAGCCACTAAAGACTGAAACCGATTAAGGATTTTTGAACACTTTTTTTTTCTTTTCTTGCTTATTATTATTATTATTATTTTTTCTCTTTCACCTAATTTTTTTGCTTATCAATTTACTAAGCTTAACCTAGCGAGCCCTTACATGTTTTTACTCCAATCTTCGCTTATCGATTTTTTCGCTTTTGCCAATTCGACTCCATTGTTACGAATTCCTATTCTTTAGCTCAAGATTTTTGTAGGAATATTTATATTTTTATTGCGCACTATTTACCTTCTAAGTACCCTACAATTCGTTATTTAGATCTTTATGCAAACTTCAGCCATGCAGTCACAATACTATTGTTGTCTGACAGTCACGCCTTGCAGTGGAATATTATTATCTCCTATTATTTCGTTTATTATGCAAAAAAGATAATATAATCACGATAGCTTCTCTCAATGTACGGGGCCTAGGGAATAGCGCTAAAAGAAGAGAAACTTTTCATTGGCTGAAATCTAAAAAATTCTCTATTTATCTGCCGCAAGAAGTACATTGTTCGGAGGAAACGTCACACCTTTGGGCCTCTGAATGGGGCTACAAAACTCTCTTCACCTCTTTTTCTAGCAGCAAAGCAGGCGTAAGCATTCTTTTCAATAACAACTTCGATCTTCAAATTATGAAAACCTATATCGACGCTTCGGGCCGGCATATACTATGTGATTTAAAAGCAAATGGAAAAAACCTAACCTTGGCAAACATTTATGCCCCAAACGAAGACGATCCAGCTTTCTTTAAATGTCTTTTTGACCACCTGCAAGACTTTCAAGGAGATGATATAATAATTGGAGGCGATTTTAATCCCGTCTTAGATGTAGAGAAAGACAAGAAAGGCGGCCTTGCCAAAACACATCGCAATGCGCAGAAAACCATTTACGAAATATGCGAAAATCTTGACATTGTCGATGCGCGGAGAGTTTTGAACCCAGATGCCAGGAGGTACACTTGGCGCCAACCGCGGCCCGAGATTCACTGTAGGCTAGATTTTTTCTTAGTAAGCCAGAGTTTCTTAGGCGATATCAACACAGCTGATATCCTACCGGGCTTTAAAACCGACCATTCCATGATTACATTAAATATTACCTTACATTCCAATCCACGGGGACCTGGATTTTGGAAACTTAATACCTCACTTCTATCCGATATTGAATACATCGACCTGATAAAGCAAACGATCGCACAATCACAGAAGAATACAAAAACGACGAATCGATAAACCCTGCTCTACTCTAGGATATGATCAAACTTAAAATTCGCGAGAAATCTCTTAGCTTTGCAGCCGCCAAAAAGAGTAAAAGCACACTCAAGGAACAGGATTTAGAAAAGAGAATAGCTTTTCTAGAGAGAGAGCTAGAGAGTTCTTCCACCAGTAAGAACAACTTGAATCATGTAAAAGCGAATTAGAGCAGATAATTTGATGGCGCACCCAAGGTGCAATCTTAAGGTGCAAAGCTCAATGGTACAATGAAGGTGAAAAGAATACCAAATATTTTCTTAACCTTGAGAAAAGGCATTGTAAACTTAGCACGATAACTCAGCTTAAAATTAACGAACACGAGTCCGTCACCTCAGACAGTGATATCCTTGCGGAGTGCGAAGCTTTCTATCCGGAGCTTTACACTTCCCGAGGAACTACAATACCACCAGTTAGTGAAATTTTTCAGCTGGAAAACAACACTGTACTGAACCACGATGAATCAGCGAGCGGCGAAGGGCAGTTAACAGAAAAAAGAGTGTCTAGAAGCTTTAAAAAGCATGGATTCCAACAAAACCCCCGGAACTGATGGCCTTCCTGCTGAATTTTACAAAACTTTCTGGACAGATTTGGCTCCTATTTTGACCAGTGCACTCAACTATTCACACAACACGGGAACACTTTCAATCACGCAAAGACGCGGAATTATTAAACTTATACCGAAGAAAGACGCTGACCCGCACTTCATCAAAATTTGGCGTCCACTAACTCTTCTCAACTGCGATTACAAAATAGCTGCAAAAGCGATAGCAAACCGAATAAAAACGGTTATCCCAAAGCTTATAAACAATGACCAGACCGGCTTACTAAAAGGAAGATTTATTGGTGAAAACGTAAGGCTAATCGATAGTATTATAAAATATGCTTCGGAAAACAACACTCCAGGTTTGCTACTTTTTGTAGACTTTGAAAAAGCCTTCGACTCACTTGAGTGGTCTTTTATCGAGCGCACGCTTCAGTACTTTGGTCTCGGACCCTCGTTAACTCGGTGGGTCAAAACTTTTTACAAAAAAATTGAAAGCTGTGTTTTGAACAACGGATGGTGGAGCAATTTCATTGAACTTCGATTCAAAGAGGTGTTAGGCAAGGCTGTCCTCTTTCTCCATATCTTTTTATACTATCAGCGGAAATCTTAGCCAAAGCCATCAGGTCTAATAAGAATGTCAAAGGAATCTGTGTTAACAATACAGAAATTAAAATAAGCCAATACGCTGACGACACCACCTTCATTCTTAATGGCACCAGGGAGGCTTTGTCTGCCACTCTTGACACGATTGAAAGGTTTGGCAGTGTGTCCGGCCTCAAACTCAATAATACAAAGACTGAGGCCCTGTGGATCGGATCAATGGCAGGGAAAAAGGAAAAACTTTTCTCCGAAAAAAATTTTAAATGGGCAGAAAACAAATTGAAAGTTCTTGGCGTTTGGATATCTACTGACTCTAACACCACGTTAAATTTGAATTATAGGGGAAAAGCGGACAAAATCAGAAATGTTCTACGCTGTTGGAGATATCGAAGATTAACATTAATGGGAAAAATTCTGGTTATTAAAAGCTTAGCAGCATCGCAACTTACGTACATCTTAGCACCACTCGCGACAAATCACGAAATTATCAGGGAGATAAACGATCTTTTCTACAGTTACCTCTGGAATAACAAGGGTGACAAAATTAAGCGAAGTGTTATTATAAGCGAGTATGAAAAAGGAGGTTTAAAGATGGTTGACATAGCTACGTTTAACAAATCCCTTAAGACTACTTGGATAAAAAAATATCTCGATGGCTCTAACCACGGGAAATGGAAAGAATTTTTCGATTTTGAACTGCGAAAATACGGAGGAAAACCAATTTTTAATGGTAATCTAAACAAACGTGATACGTTGAAAACAATACCGGGTTCAAAATACATTTCTCCAAGAACTTTTAGAGATATGGTCAGAAGTTAATTTTTGCGACCAAATAAGAACTGAGCAACAATTTCTTGAACAGCCCATATGGCACAACTCGCTAATCAGGATAGAAGACAAACCAATTTTTTATAGACAACTTTTTCTTTGCGGAATTTCCAAGATAACTCATCAAATGAAGGACTCGCGTAACTTCCTCTCCCTCGAAGAGCTCATAAACACTTACAAAGTACGCGTTATGCCTTTGAAGTATTTTGGCCTTATATCTGCCCTCAGACACCATTATAATGCAAATTTTCCTAAAGAGCCTAGTGACACAGGCAAACCAAGTGCTTTCCTCGAGACCTTTGTTAAAAGCGACAAAGGAAACAGGGTGGTTTACAAGAAGCTTCTCTCTTCCAAAAGCTCTGCTCCGGTGAAAAGTCAAACGAAATGGAAAAACCTCATTGTCTGTGACGGATGGATTCCTGATTGGGGAGTGGCATATGGCCTGGCTGCTCACTGCACTAAAAGCACAAAACTTCTGAACTTCCATTACAGATTTCTGCACAGAATCTTACCTACAAATGTTCTCCTGACAAAAATTGGTTTAAAACAAGATCCAAACTGTACTTTTTGTAGCAACTCCCCAGAAAGCCTGATCCACCTCTTCTGGTACTGCATGAATGTTGAGACTTTTTGAGAAAACTTGATCGAAAGGCTGAAAGAGTCTAAACTAGTACCGAGAAATTATCCAAAACAGATCACGGTATTTCTGGGCCTGAGGCCGGACACATCCACCTTTTCACTTCAACTCAATTTTTGCTTTCTTCTAGCAAGATACTATATATGGTGCTGCAAGACCAGTAACAAAACTCCACGTTTACAAAGTTTTATTGTGGTCCTTAAATCCCAGTTTTACATAGAATCCTATAAAACTAGAGAAAACTCAAAGAAGTGGCAACCTTTATTGCCCATTCTTACTACTAACTAGCTCGGCCAACCCTGCCGCTGCCCACCTTCCTGCGCTTTCTTCCCATGGTCCACAGAACATTGAGGAAGCTTTCTTTTCGATCATGACACCTTTTTCCACTGCAGACGACCCTTTCATGACTGGCTGCATAATTCTAAGTAAGTTTAGATTCTGGAGTCTTTCTGTTTTCCCTCCCCCTTTTTTCTATAATTTTCTATAATTTCCGTTTACTCTGTTTTTTTTTTCCAACGGCTATTGCGTAACTTATGTACTTTTGTGTGACTAACTGGGTAACTAATTAACTCTTTACTGTTTGCTTGCTTTGTAACTGGTTTTTTTGGTTTTGTTAATAAAGTAATTATTTAATTTAAAAAAATAAAATTGCCACGGACGATCAATGTACTATTTACAGCGGTCTTACCCTAGCGAGCATAAGAAAGACATACGCATAGAATTCATTATCATTTCGATAGAAGACACGTCCGGTTCTCCTTGGCTTTATTTCATAAACGCACTTACCAACCCCTCTTCTCCCCTCCACCCGTTTGCATTTTCGTTCTAGCTTCGATTCTTTGTTTATTAGCTTTTTTTAAATCTTTTTTTTATCTTTTTTTTTTATATTTATCTCCAAATTTCCAGACATTTCTTTTCAGCTATCCAGTCGGTAAGTATGTTTGTCGCACCTGCCTAAGCCGTTTCCACGTGGTCGACGCTTCGTTCAACTTTTCCCTACTTTGAGGTTAGTATTTGCCTTCTACTTTGCGTTCTGTGCTTTTGGCTTTTACTTTATTTTGCTGGCGTTACCATTCCGTTTTGTTCTACTCTCTTTTCGTTCTCTGCTGCCGCTCCTGGGATGATAGTTTTGCAAGGGAGTCTAATTCCCTGTCGGATTACTGACGCGCAAATCTGTCATCCCCTGAGCCGCGTTTTCCTGTCGTTGTTCTTATGCCGTATTTTTTGTCTTTCAGGTTATAATCTTCTCGACAGGGTTTTTCCGTTTTGCATTTCAAGTGCAGCAAATCAGCCTTCATTTTTCCCATGCCCGGCTCAGAGGATGACAGGAATTTGTTCTTCATGCGTATAAGTCCGTGGGCATTTTTAAAATTTCTTTCCGCTCCTGTTTTGCATGTTTTTCAATGTTTTTACACCTGGTCAGGTAAATATCCTTTCTTTTATATTTGTCATATACCGCGTGCCCGCATTTCCTACTACTCTCATACAGTTCGTTCATTTTTCTGTTTTGTTAGTTCTGTACTCTGGCTCCAGAGTAGAAGTTTTGTTTTACGGCAAGTTTTGTTTCCTGACTCTGTCGAGCGTGCGCTAGCAACAGGGGTTCAATTTCGCTAAATTTATTGCTCCTCGCTAGTTAGCCTGCGTAGCAAGCGTTTCCGTAAGGTTTTCCGCACGTTCGAGGCATTTTTTGCTTTTTAGCCGCGCGAAAATTGGGGCGAGCGCAAAAAAGTGCGTGACGGGGGAGGGGAAGGGAGAGAAGGAAACGCTTGCACGCAAACCCCACGATCTCGAAAAACCCGTTCGCCCACGAACGGAGTTTCCTGATTGGCGCGGCATGGTAGTGTTGATTGCTAAGTGATAAATCCGTCAATAAAATCAGGTATGTTCATTTGAGCGTGACCCGGCGTGATGAACACAACAAAAACGGCTGTGGTATAGGATCAAATCTTAGAGACTTGCGAGAAGCTTTTACGGACTCGGGAGAATTTACTCCAACAGTCTTGCGACAAGGACTCCTGCCTGGTGTAGTGTCGAGCAGCCGTTTGGACAAGTTCTCAGCAAGCTTCGGCGGAGTTTGGGTAAAAGCAGACTGGCTGTCTATTGTATTCCGTATAAGTTCAAATAATGTACCTAAATTCCTAATTTTCCGCGCGCAAGGGTTGCAGATACGGTCCGAATAAAGCTGCGAGTTCTCGACAACTTCCACACCAACCGCTCGGCAAATAACCGCGAGAATTGTCCACTTCGCTTGTCCGCGAGAATATAACCACTTCTTTTTGACTCTTTGAATAGGTTTTCTGACGAAATAAAACGCGATTTTCCTGGCTGAGATATATTTCCAAATTTCACTCTGAAATTACAGCGACAAATCCTACACCGATCACTTGGTGTTTCGACGTTTTGAGCCTTCGACATGACACATCTCCGCGCTGAGTGTTTGGCAGTTCACGGGTTTTATCCACGTGTAGCATGTTTATATTTTGACGGAATTAATTCTGAAACATCCGGTGGTCTGTTATTCGTTACTTTATTGTCAAGTTGTCACGCTATGAATTCATCCAACTGTGAAGGTGTCAAAGGGGCGTTTTTCAAAATCGTGGGGTTTGCGTGCAAGCGTTTCCTTCTCTCCTTTCCCCTCCCCCCCCACGCACTTTTTTGCGCCCGCCCCAATTTTCCCGCGGCCAAAAAAGCGAAAAGTGCATCGAACGTGCGGAAGCGTTACCGAAACGCTTGCTACGCAGGCTACTCGCTAGTCGTGTCAGTATGTTACGTGGCTCTAGAGCAGAAGTTGTTTCAGGGCAATTTTTGGTTTCCTGACTCTGTCGAGCGTGTACTAGTGGCAGGGGCTTTATTTCGCCAAATCTATTGTTCCCCGGCCTTGTCAGTATGTTATGTGGCTCCAGAGCAGAAGTTGCTTCACGGCAATTTTTGTTTCCTGACTCTGTTGAGCGTATGCTAGCGACAGGGGCTCAATTTCGCTAAATTTATTGCTCCTCGCTAACCTTGTCAGTATGTTATGTGGCTCCAGAGCAGAAGTTGCTTCACGGCAATTTTTGTTTCCTGACTCTGTCGAGCGTATGCTAGCGACAGGGGCTCAATTTCGCTAAATTTATTGCTCCTCGCTAGCTTGTCAGTATGTTGTGTGGCTCCAGAGCAGAAGTTGTTTCACGGCAATTTTTGTTTCCTGACTCTGTCGAGCGTATGCTAGCGACAGGAGCTCAGTTTCGCTAAATTTATTGCTCCTCGCTAGCTTGTCAGAATGTTGTGTGGCTCCAGAGCGGAAGTTGTTTCACGGCAATTTTTGTTTCCTGGCTCTGTCGAGCGTATGCTAGCGACAGGAGCTCAATTTCGCTAAATTTATTGCTCCTCGCTAGCTTGTCAGAATGTTGTGTGGCTCCAGAGCGGAAGTTGTTTCACGGCAATTTTTGTTTCCTGATTCTGTCGAGCGTATGCTAGCAACAGGGGCTTAACTTCGCTAAATTTATTGTTCCTCGCTCGCCTTGTCAGTATGTTGTGTGGCTCCAGAGCAGAAGTTGTTTCACGGCAATTTTTGTTTCCTGACTCTGTCGAGCGTATGCTAGCGACAGGAGCTCAATTTCGCTAAATTTATTGCTCCTCGCTAGCTTGTCAGAATGTTGTGTGGCTCCAGAGCAGAAGTTGTTTCACGGCAATTTTTGTTTCCTGATTCTGTCGAGCGTATGCTAGCAACAGGGGCTTAACTTCGCTAAATTTATTGTTCCTCGCTAGCCTTGTCAGTATGTTGTGTGGCTCCAGAGCAGAAGTTGTTTCACGGCAATTTTTGTTTCCTGACTCTGTCGAGTGTATTCTAGCGACAGGGGCTCAATTTCGCTAAATTTATTGCTCCTCGCTAGCCTTGTCAGTATGTTATGTGGCTCCAGAGCAGAAGTTGTTTCACGGTAATTTTTGTTTCCTGACTCTGTCGAGCTTGTACTGAGTGGCAGTGGCTCCATGTTTTATAATTTTTTTATAAATTGTTGCCTCATGGCCGGTGTTTAGTTTTATATTTCCAGCATTAGAAGTTTTATAATTTTTTGGTTCATGGCCGATGTTTATTTCACAAACTTTCCGGCATTAGATGTTGTTATTTGCCTATGCTGTTGCAGGCCCAAAGGGTTTCTGCTTTGTCACGAGATTAATTGGCTTTTGTTTTGTTCCTCGTTACGATTTGTTGTTTGCATGTACCTTTGTTTGTTTTTACTTCAGTTAACAGGCCTAAAAGACTTCTGCTCTCTTTCGATGTGAAATTGGCTTTTATTTTGTTCCGCGTGACGTATTTGTTTGTAGTTTGCATAGGCCTTTGTTTGTTTTTATTTCAGTAGGGCTGGCCCAAAAGGATTTTGTTCCTCGTTGCGTACTCGTTGGTTGTTTGCATATACTTTAATTTGTTTTCTATTTGAGCAGGCCCAAAAGGCTTCTGCTTTCTTGCGAGTTTGTAATTTGGTTTTATTTTGTTCGTTTTACATATTTTTATATTCCTTTCATTGTTTTTGTTTTTAGCAGGCCCAGCCTAAAGGCTTCTGCCCTTTCACAGGATTTATCGGGTTTTATTTTGGTTCTCGTAGTGTCTTGTTTGCTGTTTCCTTAAGCTTCGCTTAATTAACGATTACAGCGCTTCTTTTCCGGTACGCAAGACAAATTTTTTAATTTATCAGTCTGTTCCTCGTGGCGTTTCCCTTTGCACTTGCCATCGTCATTGCTTGTTTTTAGGCCCAAAAGGCTTCACCCTTTGTTTCAAGACTTTTTCGGCTTTTTTCTTGGTCTTGTGCCATCTTTTCGTTTTACGGAATTAATTTTTTGTTTCTAATTTTGGGCCTTTGTTCTAGGTCCTGCGTGCCTTGTTTTTAGCTTGGATTCACGTTTCAGTTTGGTATCTCGCAGTTTGGGTGCTTTTGGGTTTGGTGTGTTTTGAGTTTGGGTGCTTTTGAGTTTTGGGGTGGCGTTTTCTGCAGTTGCCTGGTCATGTATATTTCACTCATGTGGCCGCCAGATTTCCCATAACTTAAAGGAATGCGGGTAAGACCGGTGTAAATAGAATACTATTTACAGTGTTCTTACCCAAGCGAGTATAAGAAAGACACACGCATAGAATTCATTATCATTTCGATAGAAGACACGGTAGGTTATTCCTATGGCGCCGCTGTTATGCTCCTTACCCGTTCTCCACTCCATGCGGCTTCTTTCGGATGATTTTTGTTTTTTCGGCCCTCCCTTTCCCGCCACTTTCTTTCACTGGCTTGTACCTTTCATCTGAAAGAGGCCGCCAGATTTCACATGACTTAAAGGAGTGCGGGTAAGACCGGTGTAAATAGAATACTGTCTGCTCAAACCATTATCCACACCATAACGGAATGCGCTGTAACAACATCAATTTATACTAGCGCTTTGAATTTTTTTAATTAGACGAACAATGTAAGCGTTAACCCCTCAACCGAACAAATCTTATTTCACCTGAAAGGCGCAAAATCCAATTTGACCACGGGCCAAGAACGCAGACTGGATCTTCTCTTGTTGTGTTCAAAACAGTATATTTATGCTTGTAAAATAGCCTAGACTCCCAATGCTACAGAATTACAGAGGAAAATCGAAACGTATTGGAAAATTGAAAATGTCTCTTAACTCCATTGAATTAGTTTGTTATAAACCCTCCTTTATTGCTTTAGCCGTATATATCTATTTACTTATTTTGCTTTTTATTTACTTAGTTATCCCGCCTGTATGTGTATCAATAATATTATTAAATGTAAAGATAAAAGGTTTGTACTGTAATGTAACCCTTTTCAAACTTACGTGTTGTAATCGATTCGTCTGTAAATAAAGTGAGTTGTTAAAAAAGAAAAAAGAGAGAGATTGACACGATACCTGATGCGTCGTTTGTTTTATCTGTTCTATTTGCTCGGGCAACGCACGAGCTTAGTTCTGCAGCTTGCGCAGAAAATTGCATTGCTCGTAATGCGCAGGTCAAAACGAAGTGTCTCCGATTTTTTTTGTTCTGGCGGATACCAGCGAACTGTCAGCGAAGGGACACGTAGCTGTGCCGAGGTCATGTCCGGTTCGTAATCGAGGATTGGAAAAGCTCATACGATTTGATACGTTATATGTTCGGACAATTTTCGGGCTTCTTGCGAAGCAATCGGTCAACACACGTGCGAATTGACATGCGACCTTTTCAGCAACGCTCCAGCTTGGAGTGTCCCTCGTCGAGTCGGCGGGCGAGATGACAGAGTTGAGGGGAAGAACAGGTGAATTTTTTACTTTTTTGACCCGCTATCTGTTTTCTACTTGTGAGTTCCTTTTTCTTTGCTACATTAGTGCAAGGCATTTGACTTCTAAGCTACTGAAATTAAACAAAGTGTGTGTAATTTAGCAGACATTGCGTGTATTTAGATGAAGCAAATACAGGTGAATCTTGTCTCATAAGCAACTAGATCTGAATAACGCTAAACTACCTCCGGTTTCAAGTTATACAATGAATCTGGAGAATTTTGACGCCAAATTTGTCAGGATTTGCCAAGATTTCTGGGCAAATTGGCATTAAAGTGTTTCTTCGTGGCGAACGTATTCTGTCACTAACTATTCAGTTTGAGCTCGATTGCGGAAAGAAATACATGTAAACAGAAGTCTTCATCTAGAATGCCATCGCTGTCTAAAACCAGTTCCAAGGGAGCAAAGATTTAAGTCAATACTTGGGTAATAAAACTAGCATGTTAGAGTAATTGTGCTGACTGAAAATTTATTGAAAACAGTTTATCCTATATTACGTGACGTCTTATTTGTAATATTTTTGCACCCGCAGTGATTTTGCCTAGAGGCAAAATCCCGAGGAGGCATCCTTATAGCTCGCGCGTATATAAAGTAAACAGAAGTAAAGTACTTACAGTTAAAATATACAGTATATATACCAGATCAAATCTCGATTTGCCAGAACAGGGCGCGCACGGAATAAGTGGGTAATTATGACGTTTCATCACTAAACGCCCAAACGGAATAAATGGGTAATGATGAAGTAGCATCAGTAAATGCCCGAAGGGAATATATAGGTAATGTGGCGGTGTAAGTAAATCAAAAATCTCTAACTAGGGGGTGCACGGAATACAAAGAAAACGCGTGGGTTGTTCTTCCGTCAGTCATACTGCCTTAACCGCACATGTGTTCAGTATATAAATCCCGTAGAGCAGCTGTTTTGAAGGCGGGAGAGAAACTGAAGTTTTTAGTTCCGTATGCCTCATCCGTTTATTCCCGCAGAAAGCCAACTTATATTTCGACTAAATTCTCTGGCCACGAGAAGGAAGAGTTCGAGTTTGGCCTAAGAAGTTTTGGATCCAGAGACGCTGCATATTTGTCACACACGCATCATACACAAATCATTGATTGGAAACGATTAGTCAGACACAAATCACTTTGGAGGACTGAAAGACTCGGTCCACAAACAAGCAAGCATTGCTTTGCGAACGAGTGAATCTCAACACCAGTAAACCTTACAGACATCAGTTTTGTTTTTTATAACTCGAGAGAAATATTGCGGCGTTACAAGATTGTATTAGGTCGCGTGGAAACACAACAACGTAGCACTTCCCCTCAGAAATAGCTCATGGAAACAGTGAAATTCTTCAAAAATTTCTAGGTCGAATTTTTCAGTTGATTTGTAGTTGATTGTCTCTGTAAAAAATCTTGCTTGTAATGTAAGAAATGCGTCCGAGAAAGCGCATTTTGTATGAAAAGTAAGGTTCTGTTTACATTGCGTATATGGAAATTATTTCTATGTCGCGGGAAGTTGCTCTCCCGCATTTTAGTGCAATTTGCCCATGAACTTTCCACTACAATGTTTGTTCTAGAGAGATTATTGAAAGAAGATCGGACGAACACATCGTTCACCACGCATTACTGTTTATATTTTAAGGTACGCGACTCGCGCAATTAGCTTTACCTTAAGTTTATTCTCTTGCTGCTTATTGTTCTTCTAATTTGTCCCTCATTCAACTGATAGGTTCGACTAATTTTCACCCAAACAATACCCAAACACAACGAAGTTCCATGGTTGACAGAAAAAGTAGAGCTCATTTGCATTAGTGATCAACGCGTTTCAATGGTCAGTTAAATCTCTTAGCACTGGACTGAGTGCTAATCTAAACTTGGCCTGCTTCTGCAGAAACAATCTAAACCTAAATTATACTACAGAAAAATGAATGCCACACAAAAGTGTTTCTAAGTAAATCAAGAAAAAGGAAACCTTCAAAATCAATAAATACGTTCAGAAAAACTCTTAACAGCGGGAGCAGCTGTAGTGTCAACTATTGCTAGTCTGTAGCGTAATCTTGAAAATATACTTTCAGTCGTCTTTCGTCTCTCAATTTAGTCGGGAAATTTAGTTATTCCTATATTTCCCGTGTTTTGTTTAGTTTAGGTTTTTCTGGTTGAATCGGAGTAAATGTTAACGTTCATTCCGGCAAAGGGAAGAGAGTTTGATCTTTATCGAGTAGTTAGTTTTCGACCGACGGGAAATTTTCCTTAACTGTCTGGACTCTTGGACTTGACTTAAGAGTAAGTGTGAAGTTATGTATCACATGACAATCAACCATTTGCTTTGCCCGGTTAAGAAGCATATTTTGAAATAAAAGATGTTGAAGTCACATGGGAAAAGATTAAAGTCTAGTCCATAGCAATTCGTAGCAATATAAACACATCACATAAATTTTTTGCCCGAGCTAAAAGCCACTGTGGCTCTTGTTAGAAGTACAATTATTGTAAATGGTAGTTTAGGCTTGATTATAAGTGGATAAGTTCAAGTAAAACGGTAGAAGGAGAACTAGTATGCAGTGACGACACATAAACCTTATTTAATATACCCATCTCGAATAAATGCCGGGTCCCCAATAAACGCCGGGGGCGTTCATTTTAAACTCTGCCCTGTAGACCGCAGTTTATTTGAACCCGGCGTTTATTGGTCCGGCGTTTAATCGAGAAAATACGGTATATCATTTCGGGCTCTTTGAGAAACACACAGTACTGTTTTCGGGAGCTTACCGTATTTTCTCGATTAAACGCCGGGCCCCGAATAAACGCCGGGTACCAAAGAGGGAATTGTAAATAAGCCCCTCAGACGTTTATTTGTTGTATAATAAACTTAAGATTTAAGGGCAAAATACACGGCTGCCAAGAAGAACAAATAATAACCCCTTCTAAAAAAATGGTGGGCTCAAATAAATTGCTATTCGTGGGTAAAAAAAACTATTCGTAGGTTACATGACCCTGTTTGTTGAAAGCTAGTTTCTTAGCCTGAGAAAACAGCCGACCTTTCACGAGGTCGCCACTTGACGTCTGAGTAACGAGCGCAGAAATTCCATACTGATGACGTGCACTACCCAGATTTTGGTAGTGCTTCTGATTGGTTGTACCGCGAGGGAATTTTCTTTCAACCAATCAGAAGCACCACCAAGATCTGGGTAGTGCACGTCATCAGTATGGAATTTCGGCGCTCGTTACTCAGACGTCGTTTTGCGAGGGCTCAAGTGGCAACCTCGCGAAACGTCGACTGTTTTCTCAGGCTACTAGTTTCTTAATAAAATGCTGAATTGCCACCTGCAATACCTCTATTTAAAGATTCCTTCGGGCATTTGGAAAGAGATACGCAAACCGGTAAGTCTGGTGGGATTATCTTGTACTTTCGCCTCATTGACGTCGCTGAAGCCCAACCATGTGCTTCAATTTTTTCGTGGCATATGTACTTTCTTAAGTTGCGGGAAGATTTTGTAGTGATTATGGCTGTTCCTCAAGAACCTGCTGCTGCTGAACTAGAACCTTAGCTGACCCTGCATATCTGGTCCCTGCTGTTGACCCAGCTCTGCCAGCTCCACAGCCTGCTGGTGCGGAGGGAGGACCTCAACAAGAGCAGTTAAACAAGATTTTTCAAAGCTTTACGTGTTTTTTCTTTCGCTTGGTTTTTCACTTCATCGGGACCGCGTGTCGTTTTAAACGTTCGCTCGTACCCCTAGCACAAATTGATAGATGCCGTGTGATGTGTGTCGGTTTTAGCTAGAACTTAGAAGAATGGGAATGTTGGACGATTACCGCTAAAAGCGATAAGATATGTTAGTGACAAAAACTCTAAAGAGAACAAAGGGCTTAATTAAGACAATAAGAATATGTTTAAAAACTAGCAGTAACCAGTTGGTTAGGACGTGTAGGCGGAGATGTGGGTTGGAATATGCGATTAATGTTGAGAACCGCTGTTTAGTAATTGAATAGTAGGTGTGCAGCATAAAATGGTTAATGCAAGTAACCCTTTTAGGCCCAGTAGCAACAAAGGAAATTGAATTGAACTATGCAGTAAACAAGACTCATATTAAATTAAACAACTATTTTATTTAAAAGAAGAACAATTGCTTAGATTACACTGAAAACAGTAACAAGTGACAACGCTCAACATGACTGCAAGAAGTTTGTTGTAGTATAAACGGCAACAGGAAAATGTTTATTAGGATGGAGATCTTACATTTCTTAAAACAGTATTTGCCATAAAAGCTATTACCGCTGTATTTAAGGAGCCATAGTTTGTAAATTTCAACTTTGCATAGAGAATGCAGTTCTCAAGAGCAAGGAATACATTGTCTTAGTAAAAATTTCAAACCTTTTCTCTTGAATCTCTTTTGCATAATTTAGCTTTACGAATTCTGGACGGTTCTCTGTCTCTCTTGTACACTCGACGAGCCGCCTTGTTGTCATTTTCTAAAGCACTGCTACGTGATTTGCGAATGTTAAGTCTACAGATATCATTTTCAATGGCAAAATCCGTTCATGTGCTTCGGAAAATTACATTCACGTGAGCACGGGTGGGCATGAGCGTACCAAGCTGCTGCGCATGTCCTCCGCATGGACATCAAACTAACCTTGAACTCAACACCAGGGCCTTTCCTCACATGCCGTTCATACCAATTGGAAGTCCAAAGGAATGCCAAGAATGTGCCCACATTTTGCATCAACTTGGCTTTATACAGTTTAAGTAAGTGCCGCTGACCACCACCTCCAAAGTTAGGTCTGCGGGCTCGCTTTTGCTCGCCCGCAAAAATGAATAAAAGAAATCTATTATACAAACCGGAGTGTTTTATAGAGATTTCCACCACTGAGAAAAATCGATACTTTTATATGTGAAAATATGGCCAATCAGCTATCGCGACGTCACGTGCCATCTTTCGCGCCACTTTTGACAACGGTTTGCCCTGATTTCGTAGTTCTCAATCTCTGTTTGCTTGGCTCGTTCAGAAAAAAGAAATAACTAGACTACTAACAGGTTACGATGGCCTCGAGCAATACACCAGAAAAAAAACAACAACCAAAACTTCGGCGGGTGAAAGATTGGTGTCCCTCACAGACGAAGATGTTGAAAGATTTGTCGAAGCTGAAGCCAACAAAAACACTCAAAGAAAGATGCACAGCGACGTAGTGTTGATGAGGTCGTTTTTGCCAAATGAAAACGAAACAAGACAACTCCAAGACATACTGCCGCCAGAATTAGACGCTTACCTCATCAGATTTCTATTGTCTGTGAGAAAAAAGTCTGGCGATGAATATGAGCCAACGACACTCAGAGGAATTATCGCTTCTGTGGAGCGTTACCTTAGAAACATACACTACAGCGAGTCTATTATCGAAGGACAACGTTTGACAGTTGAATTGTTCGAGAGGCACTTGTTTAAGCGAATTCTCAATTTTGAGATGAGACTGTGGATCGGTTTGTGTGTAAGCTTCGACAACTAATGGCGAGTTGCGACTTTTCCTGTATTTTTAACAGTGTCTATAGTTAGATTAGGTAAATAACTTGTTGTAAAAAGCATTGAGACTTCCATGTGTTGTAAAATGCGTTTTTCAAGCACCTTTTTATTATTATTATTATTATTATTATTATTATTATTATTATTATTATTATTATTATTATTTGAGGATGACCATATTCGGGTTAATCGGTAAGTGCTATTCCAGTCATTTACCTCGCAAGTTTAATCTGGAGCAAGAAGGTACGGTGACTTTGGATTGTCTACTAATGAATACGGACAAATAAAGCAGTAAAGAGTAGTATAAAAACAAAATGAAAATAAAATAATAGTAAAAAGTTTTTTATTGTGTTAATGAATGTATTTGAAAATCGTTTGTTTGAATCAGTTGAACCGGAATTACTCTTATCTTCTGCCTTAACTCTTACCGTTGTTGCACTTAAATAAAAATTGTTTCGGTAATATTGTGGGCTTTTGTGTTTCTATAATAAACACAATAATACATGGTTGCTTGGAGATATGGAATTTCTCTTCTCGTGTTCAATTCGATATCTCACTCGTTCGCTACGCTCACTCGTTTCGATATCGCGTTGAACACTCGAAGAGAATTCCATATCTCTGCGCGCCCATGTATTATTGTCTATTTATTTATCAAACTACTCTGCGCTATACAAATAACTTTGCCCGCATTGACTCAGACTGACTTTGTGTTCTCGGTTCGAAAAGATCTCCCTTCCATTATGATGGGCGTTTCCCGCCAAGAATTTTCTACTGGGATATTGCTGGCGTGTTACCTTTTCCGTTCATGTGTCCGGGATAAAAACAGGATAATGATCAATGGGTCTAAATGCATTTGAATAATGAATTGTCAATCCACAGTATAGTGTACTGAATGGCAAAACGTAAAACAAATGTTTGATAAAAGCATGCACAAAGATAAATAAACGATGGAACATTTAAACATTTACAAAGATTTGTTCGAAAATAATGATTTGTTATAATCGATTATTCGTCTTTCTCCCCGTTCTTTGTGGTGCAGGGATATGGTTTTGTAAACATTACCGCTAGTTTATAGAAACTCCCGGAAAACCGTACTTAAAGTAATGCAATACCGAGTCATCGCTAACCCTACGCACCCACCACTAGCCTAGCCGCGATCAGAATGGTAAGTTCAATTACACCCTATAATCTGTTTACGACGGATTCCTGGTCCGGTTTGGCTAGTGGGGCTTTCTCTTTTTTTTATGTCTCCCTTTCATCCACAGCACTGGTTTTTACTTTGCCCGCCTTACAGGTTTTTTGACG
Organism: Siderastrea siderea; assembly: GCA_964030785.1. Classification (NCBI taxonomy): domain Eukaryota; kingdom Metazoa; phylum Cnidaria; class Anthozoa; order Scleractinia; family Rhizangiidae; genus Siderastrea; species Siderastrea siderea. Next base: position 28,675,365 of record OZ034967.1, read on the forward strand.
ATCTTTTGTAGGAGTTTTCAAGATTCTGCCAGTCTCTCCTTTGCTTTTCCTTAGGGTATTATTCGTAGGGGGTTTGGGTTTGAGGGGTTTCTGATTTTGGGGGGAAAGTGTCTTCTGTGGGTTTTCCTTTCTAGGGTTGTGGGAACCCTATGGCTCAGACTGAAGAAGCAAGATGCGTTAGCAGGTGAAAGCCACAATCTTTTACCATAACTTAACCACGCGAGACAATAAGCGGCATAGTTAATGAATAAAATTTGTGTACTTTTCTCATTCATAATTATGCCGCAGAATACCGGAGTGAGTGGGTTAGTTAACCCAGTTTGTTAAAATCTAGTTTCTTAATAAAATGCTGAATTGCCACCTGCAATGTCTCCTTATTTAAAGATCGTTTTGCTAAGATTCGGGGCATTTCGAAAGAGAGACGCAAGCCGGTACGTCTGGAGGGATTTTCGACCCTCCCACGTCCCCTTCGGCGACGTAACACACAGCGAGTGCTTTCTTACCCAGCCGCTTATTGCCTCGGCCACAATCTTTTCCATAACTTAACTACGCGAGACAATGAGTGGCATAGTTAATGAATGAAAATGGTAAACGATACACTTGTTTTGTGTTAGGTAATTTCAATTTTTTTTATCTATCTTCTTCATCATTCTTCTTCTTCTTCTTTAACTTCGTTATCATCATCCTATTCTGCATTGTCATCATCATCATCATCATCATCATCATCATCATCATCATCATCAATGGAGATAATTAAAGGCAGGTACAAAACTCGGACCGGATAAACTCGGATCGCTTGATCCGGGGTCGACTCGGATCAACCCAGATGGAATAAAATTTTAACATAATAAAAGAAAAAAAGGATACTTTTACGCAATTATGGTTTCATAGTCATGAAATTAAAGTTATCCTTGCTCTTAGGACTGCACCGTTTTATCGAGCTGCCATTTTGTTTTCCTAGTGCCAGGTCCTCGCTGACCAAGTTATGAAACTCGAGTTCTCATGCACAATGGTTGGATCTAGCTAGATCTGGAAATGGTAGTTTCAGTTGTCCCTAACGTATAACATTGCTTATTTTTATGGCAGATAATGTTGCTCATTGGTAGTATGTAAAGTGACAGGCCAAACACGACTTCCGCTAGTCGCTGAAGTTATTCTTAAGCCTAAAAAAATAGAGCTTTCCCAAGTACATAAATATTCGTAACTGCTGCAGATTTAACAAATGGAGGTTTAGAAAATCGCTTGCGATTTACAACCAGACCGTCACAGGAAGGTCAAACAATAACCTCTGTCAGTATTGCTAAGCGCAATATAATAAAACTGCTGGAAATCTATCTGTTGGATGCTAGTAACGCCACAAGACAACGGGGTTACAATGCTTTAACTCCAATAATTCTATTTCTAGAACCAAAATTATGAAAGTGAAATTAAAACGACAGCGCAAGAAGCCGTAGCTTCCATATGATAAAAGGAGACTGCAACAGTCTCAGAACAACTTGGATCCTTTAGACACTTTATACGACATCCACGAAAAGAAAGTTACACTTCTTGCACATAACCGCAAGCAAACATCAAACCACGGACTTAGAAACTCGGGGATCCTTTCAGGAAACATTACTCCTCAAGGCAGCTTTAAGGAATGTTTGTGATTAAACTGAGCCCCAAAACCTAACCAATTGCCAAAAAGCTAGCGCACACAATGGCACAAAGATTTTAAACGGGTCTGAGAACGTCAAAGCCTCGAGACAGTATCACAGCTTGACAGTTCCCTCTCTTGATCAATAGATCAACCACACAATTTACCGGCACAATTGTGTCGCCTTTTAAGGAAAAATCTTTGATCCGGGTTGATCCGAGTCGATACGACCCGGATCAAGCGATCCGAGTTGATCCGGTCCGAGTTTTGTACCTGCCTGACTAAAACTTTTCATCACAGGTGCCGTCATTCTTGTTACGAGGTTTTGTGGTTTGAAAGTAACCAAAGCCTTTTTCAACGAAAGAGCGCACGTCAAATGCAAGTGCAACAGAAGAAGACGTTGTTGGAAATGTTCGTGAGAATAAAAACCGGTCTACTTCTGTCCGCATTTCTATTACAGCTAAGAAAATGTTGGCAGCCGTTTTTCTTCCATGTTCTCACAAGTCAACATGTATTTACCAACACACGTGCAGAGTTTAGCTTTTTGTATGAAGGTAACTTAAAATTTGCATCCAACAACTGGTTTCTTTCGTTGTGCATTTGAAGATATATGTTAGTAATTAAAGACTCCATTTGTTCATTCACTCTTACCTTGCTGTGGTGTAGGAGCTTGCGTGTCTCTGAGAACCCAAGAGCTATGCCGGCATAGGCTTACCGCTCCTGGAAGGTTCAACCAGGCCGGACAGGTCTTGGAGAAGAAACCAGACGAATGACAGTCCCTGGTCCTCCAAGTTGGGGGGTTGGTACAACTTTGTACAGCCCTCTGTACAGTCTCCTGGTTTCTTTTTAAAACGCGTTCAAAACGGGCATCTGTCTTTACCCTTCTCATTCCTTACTAAAACAATTCAAAACTCACATACACACAGGCCGTATAAGGTGGAGATTGTAATCATACACATGTACTCATGCAGGTATCCTTCCTTGCTCATTAGAAAGTGTTATTTCTCGGCACCAAAATTAACTTTTCGACAACGGCTCTGTTTTCTTGGTTTTTCTTCCAAGCAAATTATAATAAGTTAACCACCACTGAGAAGCTGTTAGAGGGCCTGTTGACGCAAACTAGAAGCGAATATCACAAAACTGCAAGTTGCCATGATATTGTGTTAGCGGAAGTTACATGTAATATAGTTAACTCATTAAATGATACTGTTTATACTTGCCTTTCACTAACTTTCCATGAACTTTGCTAGAAAAATTGACAAAAAAACAACAGAAAAGCAATAAAACAATGAGGGCATACGCCGAAGCAGGTAATACAGAATTGCTAGAGTAGTGGCTTGCCATCGATGTGCCGTCCAAAGACTTGAAGAAAAGTTGGTCTGATTTTAGGTTATAGAAAAATCAATGAATACGTCAATATACGTTATTCACGACAACGGGAAACATGCGTGCTTTTAATGAAAAATTTCCTGAAAGTGTTTTGATTTCCAATATTTTCTTTGAATTCTTATTGTCACAGCTATCAAAGTTTCTCAGGCTTTGGTTCTTTCGACACTCAAGGTACTGCCCACCTATTTTTTCTTTCTTATGTATTTTTCTCTGTTATTCTCTCCATAAGATAATTCAATTAAGGATCGCATTTTGTTGATAAGATTTCATCGCCCCAACCTTCTCAACAATTAGTAACTCATGAATGTCCGACCAGAAACCTTTCTTTCCTGGTAGACAATGGCTGCCACATGTAGTCGATTAGTTTCAAGTCTTCTATCGAATCTCGTTGTTGAAAACAAGGCTTATAGGTCTTGACAACTTTGAGGTAGGATAGCTGGGCAACATAATCAACATTTATAAGAGATTCATGTTTCAATATTTAAAAGTAGTCTCCGACAAAACCGAATGCTTTTTACTTCGGATAACTTGATGCTACCAGTTTCTTCTAATTCCGCTGAAAAACGTCACCTACAATGTCAAAGATCCGTGTCCTCTAGAACATGAACCTTAAGAACAAACCCGTTTACGTTGTATTCCTCTGTGCTCCCAACCTCTTGCACTTGAAGAATTCGAAACAGCACGTTCAGTCTGGATTGATTTTTGATTGGAGTTGAATGTTTCTGATAAAGTTCCTCTAGCTTTTGCTTGTTTGAAGACATTTGCAGACGTATGGCAAACTTTTCCTCTTCACTGAGCTTGTGCCCCGTGAATTTTCCCAACAGAACGAAACACCTTGCCTTGTCGTTATCTTTCATGACTTTTGAGAGTAACTTTTCTCTGTGAAGGTGAATTTTCCAAGTGCACTCCAAGGAGTTTGTTCTCTCTTTCTGCGTCCTTTACAAATGAACCCATTCATATGTGCCTCCTCCCGTTTTTGTCGATCCCACTTTTAATGAACTGTGAGTAATGTACACTTAGAACAGGAGATTAGCACTGATAAGATTACTTTTGATATTGGCATATATTCCACCTACATAACTGTCCTTCCAGTCATCATCGTCACCGTCCTCATTATTATTATTACCGCGGTCAAAATTTTTCCTCTCAGTGTGTTGAATGCTTATAACAGTGTCCATGCTTTTTTAATTTAGACATTTGTGAAACGAATGAAAAAAAGAATGAATTTATTAATTAACCGGCTTATAAAATATAGTAAAACGAAAGCAACTATGGTAGATTTGTGCTTTAAAACTCTAAGGCCTTGATAAACAGTAGAAATCCAATTTTTTAACCCAAAAAAGGTGCCATGGTTCGATGTAGCCTTTAAACCACCATCCAGAGAGGTTAACGAGGTGCTGTTATGTTCATAAACTCACCAAAACCAAACTGATCTTGTCTGTAGTGTTCAATCTTCAAGTGGTATAATATGTAAGGTTGGTTCTTTCTAACAGACAAGAGTAATAACATAGACGTTGATGCACACCAAACTAACTTTAAAACTACCTTACGCTCCCCTGAACATGCCCGGTACGGGGAGGGGTGCTCGCATCTTAAAGTGACAGGGAGCTGCGTATGAAGCAATAGTTTGATACCTTAAAAGTAGCTACGGATGAAAGCTAAGCCCACCAATAAAATATCGTGCTTTTATATATCCAAAACTAAGAGGTGATCCTCTCTTGAACCAAACATTATCCAGTTTATCTTTATCTTGAAGGCTAGAAAATATATATATCACTGACCCCTGATATCAAGAGGTTGTAAGGAAACTTCGAATTAGTTAATATTTCAGAGTTAAAGTAAGGGTTCTGACCGAAGATCGAGGACTGATTAGAGGCTTCTGATTGTAAAGTTGTCGAATTGGATATTAGTGCACTATCTGGAGAGAGAAACAGACTACCATAATGGTAGCTTTACTAAAAGGGCGAGCTTCCACTCTAATCAGTGAAAATCTGGGGCCACTAGTTTCATAGTAAAATGTTAAGGAATTTAGTGTCCATTTGAATGAGCTTTCACGCTTCGTCTGAATTTTAAGACTTTAATAAGCACTTTTAAATTGTTGTGTTCTTGTTTACGCAACCAGTCCAAGGTTTCCAGGGATATACCCTTTGTCTCCTGGATCACTTATTTCTAGTTCATTCTCTGAGTGTGTTATTGTGAGTTAAATACGTTTCCTGACGCAATATGTTATTTTGGTTATACATGACTGGTTTTTAGTTTTTCCCTTCATACCCTAATGCGCTCGTTAACAGCACCGTACATACCATAACCCAATATACTGTTAACAATGACCACGAAGAAACCTTCCTTTCAAAGAATGCCTCTCTTAACAACAATCTTCGTTTTCTTACTCTACCTACCGCTCTCACTTTCCGCTGGTAAGATATTTGAATTTTTTCATCTTCTAGTAATGGAATTTGGTTATTTTATTTCTTTCCCTCGTGCCAAATTATGTTAAGTAAATGAACAATCACTACAACGAGTTATATCAAGCTAAATAGTAGTGTAAAGCATTCTAAAAACGACGACATCTTTATCCGACATCTATTTGCTAACTTTACTCCAACACCCTAATTTTTGGAAACGAAAGTTAACATTATTTCTTCATTAACTACAATATTATTTACATAACCTTGTTAAAAACATGCATTTAGCGTTATAATGTTGCAAGTTCAAACAACACCGGCAAATATCTTGCGTTCTCACCAAGTAGTGCAAATCGAAAATCAAATGGCAAACGATGGATGCTTTTACGAAAAGTACTAAACCGTAATCCTCTGATGTGCTTTTTTTGTTCTAGTTTCATCTGAAGTAAACTTAGTGCACTTTTAATCAAATGTACATTGTATTCAAACGGGTAATGAAGAAGCAATATCAAACACCAAGATATACATGCAATAATTCTTTCCATGTAACAGCTGTAAACATCTAAGGTCTACGTTCCAATTAGAAGCAGCGGCTTGTATCTGAATCAAGCGAAATTCTCAGCTAAGTTACCGGTACAACTGAATCATTCGCATTGAGTATAAGTCTTTCAATTGACAAACAAGCATCGCAGAAGACGTCAGAGAAGCATCACAACAAAACGGAGGCACGTGGCTGAGTGCCGAAGGCGCCAGAGTGAAATGATTCACACTATAATGGTGTGTTTCAAGTTCTGCTGCAACCTTTAGCAGGACTTGTTTCATAGTTTACTCGACTTGTTCACCGCTTAAGGCACGTTTGCAGATAACCAACTTCTCTGACTCTTGCAAGCTCATGTTAACTTTTTTGTTTTCTTTTTGTTTTTTGTTTTTTGTTTTTCGTTTTTTTTTTTTGTTTTTTTTTTTGTTTTTCAATTTTAAAGATTGATTTGTTCATGTTTGAATGCTTGGCTCTCCTTAACCGCGGGTATATAAAGTACAGTTTTTTCACCATTCGTCTAGTTCACCGTATTCAAGTTTTATTCGTCCTTTATCTGGGTAAGAAATGATTGCAAAGAAATTTAATTCAGTTAATCTATGATAAGCTTCATTGAGCACAAACATATGAAATCGTGCGGAAAAATTGTATTTATTAGCAACCATAGCTTAGTATTCCAAAGATTTGATGCACATTTGTCATAGGTCCACTCAGTTTCTAGAAATATCCGATGACATTTTCCAAACCTATTTTGTGAATAACATTTTCTAATTTTGAGGCAAATAGCTTTGGTTATTATTTTTAGTCCTGTGTGACGTCTACGAGAACGACAACGTCTTGGTCTGAACAGGTTCTAGAAAAAGTGGGATCTTATTTTTCCAAACATGTTTTGAAAACGACATTTTCCAATGTGCGACAAACAACTCTGATTAATTCTTTCAACCTCGCATGACGCCTCGATTAACAAAGCTGTCTTCGGGTCTTGTTTCTCCAAACAAGCTTAGTAAAATTAAGGGCTTGTAGCACAAAAACACAACATGAAGTGTTGTCTAACGTACAAAGTCGATGAGATCGGAGATCAATGCTCAATTTTATTCCGCTTTTAAATCCGTTGGATCCAGCGAGTGCTTTTAATCTACAGCTATTTTGAAGACTGTAGTTTGCGGATTTTACCCAAAGTGTCAAATACTGACCCTTCAGATAATATTTGAACTTAAACAACTTCTAACTCTAACAGTTAGCTGTATCTTAAAAAAACAAAAATTAAAATAACTACAGAACAATCAGGGATCAGGAAAAAGAAAGGGCAACAGTCAACTAAGTTAACGAAGTGCGAACTTATGAATAATTGAAATGGCATCAGTTGGAAAATATAGGTACAAACAGTGTGCATTAGAGATATGTCTGCTTTATAAACACACAGTCAGAGTCAAGTTCAAGTTTGAAGTTTATTCAAGAACATTTAATGAAAATTACATGCATGCTGCTCTACCCGCATAGTCTGAAACCATTTGTAAAAAAAAATAAATACAGCAAAAATCAAATAAGAAAGTTAATTTTAAGGTTGTAAGAAAAAACTATTTATAACTTATGCTTCTGTCCCTAGTCCGTCATAAGAGTCTTGGAACGTTAGTGGAGAAGTTTAGAGGATCCTTTGTAAACATGTGGAATGGAGCTTGTGTCCTCCATCCAAGACATTGAATAACTTGGTTGTCTATTACAACGGGAAATTTTCCTTGTGAAATCGAAATGTCTTACCTGAATTGTTAACAGATACCTTACAGAAAAGAAAATTAAGAAGCGCTATAGTAGCTTTTTTCAAGCGACGAGCCGTTCGTTGTGTCTAAGATAAAACTAGTTAAATTAATCCAAAAATCAGACACTAATGGAATCCCATTAACTCGTTCATTAACGGACAACGAAAATCTGGGCGTATTAATGGCTCGACCAGACTAAAATTTTGTGCTGGGCAAAATAAATTGGGCGAAATTAAGAGGAGGCGTAACTGAAAGGTGGAGTACCACTGCAACTCAAAATCGTGTACATATAACCCCTCTTTACAATATTGAAACAAGTCGTTGCTTTGATTTTGATTGTTGGAATATTTTAGGGGTTCTTACGGAATATCAATAGAAATATGAAAGGCTTTGGCGCATTTTGATAGTTTTTCGGTCTTCTCGGAACATGTCCGCAAAAACCAGTGGTGAACATCGAGAGATTTCTGAAATCTGAACACTATTCTAATGTACACGTGCTTAGCCCGCTTTTTAAAGGCAAAATATTATGCATTCTCAAGAAATACTAGTGTTACTGTCAATATCTCTCAGTTAATTCCCTTTGATTATTTTGTTACGACTAGTAGCTCAGCAGAAATATTTCACAGTGAGAATACAGCCTTAATTTTCATCAAATCTCATGTAGCTGCTTGACCTAAACTACATTTTTCTTGCAGATGGCTACACATGGTACCTGTTTCCAAGTGCCACGAATCGTTTGTACGGATACCGACCACTAAGCAACCAATCATTTGAGAGCGAACCTCTTCCCAGTGGTTCCTATGTGACCAAAGAAGACAACGTGAATGGGCTGTTGATACCAGCAGGAGAAACAGTCTCCCTCGGAGATTTTTCCGCACAATGTCTTGCGAATTCTACAGTCTGTGAGAATTTTACTGTGTCATTTCTATTCAAGATCAAGGGATCGATCGCAGAGAATGAAACACTGGACGTGATTCATCAAATGCCAGTATCCGATACAGCCCACCGCGTTCAGTTTACTGTGATGCAGAATAGCTCTCATTACACTGGTGTTGCTGTGGCAGCTCGTGGTGATAACAGGACAGAGGTTACTGGTGCGATTTCCTTGATGGAGAGTTGGATTCATGTAGCAATCATCTACACTGGACCAGGTTATCTCGAGCTTTTCCTCAACGGAACTAATGAAGGATCAAACGCTTCTTCTGTTCCTTACAGCGGATCTGTTACAGAAGTTAACATGACCCTTGGTTCTTCCAACAGTTCCAGTGGTTTTCTCGTGAGCTATTTGCGGGTCATTGAAGGCGCCATAAGCAACCAAGCTGATGTTGACAGTTTAAAAGACGGAAGTTTTGCTCAAGGTGAACTGAACAAATCTATTACATTCTGCGATTTTTTTGTGAGATTGCGAGAAAATTTGCCCACTCCATAGAATGAAAAGTTATTTGCGCCGGCTGTTCACAAATTGTCCTTTAAACAATGATTATCTTTTTTTAGCTATAAACCCGAATGACACTTCAGTGATTGTGAGCCAGTCTTCAAGAGTGTTTAACGAATCAGATGGAACAGTAACTATTTTCATTGAAAGATATGGAAACCTGGCATTATTATCTGTCGTTACGTGAGTATACTGACAATGTTGAGCTTCTTTACATATTAACTACCGTGTGGCACTAAGTTTTTGCCGGTTCTAATTTTTGCAGTATATGCGGATTCTTTCACGATCCGCGAGAAAAGTTCTTCCAAAAAAATGTTACCGCAAAAATTCACCCCACTGTCGAAATTATATACAAACATCAACTTTTACATGGAATATAAAATCGTGTTGGTGCTCCTTTGCTTAAGGACAGTGCGTCCTTTTGTTACTGCGCATACGTTCCGCGCATCTTGGATCTGGTCCAAGATAGTCGGTTTCTTAAGGAATTTCTCTACAAATACAAAGTTATTATTTTTGCGCGGTTTATGATTATGTCGAAAAAGGAGATCTTAGGAAGGGTTATCAGAATCCAAATAGAAAGAATCCAAATAGAAAGTTGGGAGTAACCACGCATTTTTCAGAATGCCATACATTCCTTGTATTTTGGAGCTTTTCTAGAATTATACTTGTTTAATTATTTCTGAGAAATGCACGGCTACCCACATTTTTTGGGGGGGATTCCAATAAGACTTGGTAAGATCTGCCTTTTCCCCATAGTCATAACCTTTGCAAAAATACCTCTGTATTAGGACACACCGTCCTCAAAACGTCTCTTGCGGACACAGCCTTGCTATGGGTGGCCAAGCGCAAGCAGCAAAAAAAAAAAAAAAACATTTTAGTGCAGCAGCCTTGCACGCACCCGCACACTGATTAACGTGTTTTACATCTGCATTTGTTTCTTGTACTTGATTGCGTGTACTCAAACCAAAGATGAAAATGTTATAATTCCTAAAAAAGCGGAAAAATTAATCCCCAGCAAGAAAAACCATTCTTTTCCAATCGCAAAAACTTGTTCCCGCAAAACACAAAAAAATCGCCCATCCGCAAAATTAAACTCCCGCAAAAACTTAGTGCTACACGTTAATTAACTTTCGCGGATACCTTAATTGTAGTTTAATAAACTTCAACGTACAACGCGCTCTCTGATAGGCTAGCTATTGAGTCAGGCTGTAACGACAAATTACAATTTCTTAGTACGCACAAAAATACAAGGTAAAAAAATCAAAGAAGACCAACATTCAAAGAGAGTAAACAGAAAAATAAGCAAGAAATTCCCAATTTTGAGTTTTCGGCGTTCTAAGGCTGCTTGAATGTTTGGAAATAATAGACTGAGGCTCTACGTGGAAAGTAGCTGTCATCTTTTGTCAAAGGGCATATTTTAACCTTTGCGAACTAGTGAGCAAGAGGCTACGAAAGCCATCTCCCAGTTAAGCAGGCCAAAGGACTGGTTCAATCAAAGATCAGAGTTATTCTTAACTCAATTTGGTGCGTACGTCAAGCTATCAATCCACACGCACAAACAGTAAGGTTCTACCTCTATTACTAGCTTGTAATTAACTGTTTAGTGGTTCTGAATGCTATTTTCTAATGGTCTTATTTTATCAGGTACTCCTTGTCAGAAGGCATCGCGACTAACTCTTCGGATTTCACCTTTCATGATTCACCAAACGGGCAATTCATCTTTAAACCTGGCGAGACCACTAAGAGTCTCTCAGTAAATATCACAGAAGACACTTTGCCCGAAATGAATGAGACACTGCTACTTAACTTAACATCAAACGATGGCATCACGAGTGTTACAGATAACAGTGTTGTTATATTCATTCTGGACAATGGTGAGTTCTCTCAGTTTTGTATTTCATCAAACTGGAACACCCTTTCTGATTTTTTTGGTAAATTTCATTGGATACAACAGTACAAGTCGAAATCAGATTTAATTTGTCTTGTGGCTCCATGATGCAATACGATTACCATTATGTTACTGGTGTTGTTTACGACAAAGTTGGAAACAGTAGACATTAACTATGATGAAAAATAAGTTAATGGACTGACTCATGCTTATTTTTTTTTCAACTTCTCGCTTGATTTTCATATTTTTATGTGCCTCATATTGGTTCAGTTAGTGTGAGTGATAGACGTTAGGAAACTGTTTCTATATGATAAAAGGTTATTGAGGGCGAAAAAAAAAACAATTCGTGAAATACAGGACAAATACCCATCTCTCTCTCTCTCTCTCTCTCTCTCTCTCTCTCTCTCTCTCTCTCTCTCTCTCTCTCTCTCTCTCTCTCTCTCTCTCTCTCTTTTGTTAAGGGATTTCACGTGTCTATCTGAAAGTAAACAAACTTAATCTAAAAACAATGTATTGAAACTGTCTGTTGGATACGAAATGAAGTGGATTTTATCGAGAAAAATAACATAAACGTTGCTAAAAACACTGTACCTAGAATAACCATCAGAAGCTGGGAAAGTATAGCGTGCCTCAACAGTCCAGCATATACATTCTGCGCAATATGTTGCCTTTTTTGGCTTCTTTATGTATGAAGCAACTGTGCATCCTTAGTGGCTGAGATCTATATTTGAAAAAACCTGAGTGGAAAGACCTTACTCAAAAAGAACGAAAAAGCCAGCAGATGAACAATGGCTAGTTTTGAACAGTGAACTTATAAGGATCTTGAATCTATTGTATCGTGATGCCTTCCAAAAATTTCAGAGAAATGAGCGATTTTTACATTATTTGACTACATTTATTTATCTTGCAGATATCGACGAATGTGCAGGCCAACCATGCCAAAATAACGGCAAATGCACAGATCGTGTGCTAGACTACAAATGTGCTTGTACTCCGGGCTACACGGGGAAGAACTGCAGTTTAGGTAGGATAGAATTCTGTGGTGATTAGTATTTCTGATTATCTTGTTCGAGTCTTTGCTTTCAAGGTAAAAACAAAAAACAAAAAACAAAACAAAACCAAAGAAATTACTTGCAGCAAATCACAGCAAACATGAACGACACTGTAAAGCAATAAGAACTTGAAGCAAGTGGATGTAGTTGTTGTCAAGCGTGTGAAAACACATGTATGCAAGTCCCGAACATAGAAAAGCAAACCCGAAGCAAAGTGAATTACTTTCCACACTTATATTATGTCTGGACATAATAAAACAGGAACTGAGAATATAATAGAATTTATGAAATAACCGAAAAGATACATTCAGCTGGCTCAAACCTTGCGCAAGCTCCCTCCTCAATCAGTGTGCTATAAAGGTCAATTATTGCATCTATTAACTGCTCTGTCTATGTTAAAATATATTGCAGTATTTGTTTTAGAAGTCGTATAATTGAGATAAGTAAATAAGATAAAAATTGCTTTAGCCCCCAGGGGGCACTCAACAAAGTTTTATGCGGGGAGGCTCCGCCCCGATGTCCAACCCCTTACCCTTTCATATACCATTTTTGACAGAAAAGGTACCCCTTTCGTATACCTTTTATTGAAAAATGGTACCCCTTTCATATACCTACTTAAGAACACTGCATCCCTTTTCTAAACCCTTGGAATGAAGTTAATGAACGATATTAGGGGAGAACAGTATTACCAGAAGAGATGTTAACCAAAAAACAATATTATTATCTACTTGAAAATTTAAGGCCTTTTTAAATACCTAAATTGCAGATTTCCCTTCCCTTCCGTATACTTCAGCTCGTGAAATCCCTACCCTTTTATATATCTGAAGCCTGAAAAAGGTACCCCTTTCGGGCGGAGCCTCCCCGTATAGGCCATTATAGGGAGTACCCCCCTGGGCTTTAGCAAAACAATGTAAATTTAATAATCATCATTTTGTTGCTGTGGTTTATTTTACAGATACCTACGTATGGTATTTGTTTCCTGTCGGTGCAAACCGCCTTTACGGTTACGAACCAATGACCAACCAATCTTTTGACAGCAATGAACTCTCTCCTGGGACACAAGTTGCGATAAAGGAAAACACGCACAGCATCTACATACCAAGGGGAAATGGAATCGTCTTAGGGGAGTTCGCTAAAACTTGTTTAGAGAGCGCATGCAGTAGTTTTAGCATTTCATTCCTGGTTTATATCAGTGGATCGGTTCCTGGGGATGAAAAGGTGTACGTATTGAACTCATCAGATCCGGGCCCGTACCACTTGCAATTTATTGTCTCCCGTGGAGCCGGAAACGCGCGTCTTGAAGGACAAGCTTTTGTTGTTGGCGGTGGCTCTCGCAAACTTCTACAAAGAAAAATGGAATTCCCTGCAACGGACAGTTGGGTTCACGTAGCTATTGTATACTCGATGAATGACAGTCTGGTTTTGTATATGAACGGCGTTAAGGTTGGACCATTAGATGCAATTATACCTACTGATTGGCCAAGTGACAACTCACCCGTTGAGGTATCGTTAGGTTCAAAAGAAAATTTACGTGACATCTTCGTGAGTTACCTTCAAATCGTCAAGGGAGCCCTGACTGCAGCAGAGGTGGCCCAGCTAGAACAAGAAAGCCGAGAACAAGGTAAGGCTCGCAGCGCAGTTAATTGTCACAATTTCTACCAACATGACCGAGATGATCGAGTGTATGGCTCAGGGACACGAAAACGAAACCAAAAACAAACAAACAAACTCTGCCGTGCTGCTAATTTTCTACAGGTTGCATTGGATCTTTGATCTCTATTTCTAGCAAATATGTTTGTTTTTTGAAGGGAAGCAAATTACAGTGTACTTATTCACCAAAAACGAAACTAAGGTATACGTTATTAAGCTGGAAGGACCTGGGAGAAAAAGTAGTAACGTGATCAAACAGGGTTCGAAACGTTATTCCAAAACTACTTCTTTGGCCTGGGGCAAACGTCGAATCTTAGTCGAACTTAATTCGTCGAACCTATCAATTTTGAAGTGGGCGCATGAATGGTGCGACGTTTGCCGCAATTAAGTTCGACTCAAATCAATTGGTTCGACTCCAGCATAAGTTCGACTTGTCAAGTCGGATAATGCGACAGTGGTTTGGCGTTTCAGCAAATGCCGTTCTAAACACGCGCTGAACTCAATTCATAAATCATGCAAATTACAAAATAATTGATTCAAATATGATGGACTGGGTAAACATCACAAAAATACATACTCCCCCATCTGCCAAACCCTATTCACCCCCACCCCCCTGACGAGCATGCGCTGTAAAAAGACAATTTCGCGGCCAGGAATGGCGAGCTATCGAAAGTCATTGCTGACATCGCACAGCATGATGGAAATGTGTTTTTCGTGTTTCATGAACACTAAATATAAATGCTTGAGATGCGAATTGCCTATTTGCAATAAATGCTCAGTGTTTGAAGAAAACGAGGACGTTGATGGATGGACAGCCGGTAAAAGCGTTGCATACTGCGAGGTTTGTGACAGCGACCTGAAGAGAGCCGCGCCAGGTCTACTGTTGTCTGAAGAGCAGAGTATCGGCAACTGCAGGTCCAATGAAGAAACCAGGTATAAATATTCTACCACGATATTATAAGCATATTTATTTCCGTTTTGGTTGTTTTTCTTTTCATACAATGTACGTAATTAAGGTAGCTCATCTGGATTTTTCCGAGGCACACCACCCCAACTTTGAACGGCTAATACTTTACTGTCTGAGCTCGGTGGGGCAAGCTGCTTCACACATTTACTAGAGACTGAATGAGCTTTTCAATAAAGTAGATTTGATTGACATCGCTGTCACCATAGCAACGAAACGATGACGTCATGATTTTTGTGTATCAGCAATTTTCTCGATATCTAGACCTAAACTTTTGAAACGACTTATTGTCTCTTATATTCTAGGTGTAGATCTCCAAGACTGCAAAGTTTGAAAAAATTCTATGAGAGCGTTTTCGAAAAAAATCGGGTTGAATATTTTCCAGTAAAAACTTAACAGATTTACGTTATTTTTAATTGTTTCATCGGTCCATTGTTATCCTGACAGACTGAAACAATGTTTTCACCATATGTCATAGCTGTAGCATACAGCTACTTTTCCTGATGGTTTTATCCGGCTTGCTTCACTAGATTTCAAATGATGTAATCAGAAGTAAAAGTCTTAATTATGCTTATTTTACCACAGGCGTCCCAAACTCACGATTCGAGAAATCGATCGAATAAATGATTTATGTAAGCGTATGAATGATTTATGTAAGCGTATGAGTGATTTATGTAAGCGTTTCGAGTGGGACGTGACTACTTGAAGTGCACGGTGTTGTGTTACAATTTAGGCCGTTGGAAATTCGAGCGCTCTATAAGACTTTGTATGAAGTTTAAAATAACGTGGAATAAAAGCGCTCGGCGAAATAAAATTTTACCTTCTTTTCAATAAAATAAAGAAAATGTACTCACCTTTCTTGATTCCTGTTGTCCTTTTGGGCTATTTCATCGTTTTTGGGGGGTTTTGAGGTTTTTGTCGTAGCTTATGAAAGCTACGACAAAAACCTCAAAACCCCCCAAAAACGATGAAATAGCCCAAAAGGACAACAGGAATCAAGAAAGGTGAGTACATTTTCTTTATTTTATTGAAAAGAAGGTAAAATTTTATTTCGCCGAGCGCTTTTATTCCACGTTATTTTAAACTTCATACAAAGTCTTATAGAGCGCTCGAATTTCCAACGGCCTAAATTGTAACACAACACCGCGCACTTCAAGTAGTCACGTCCCACTCGAAACGCTTACCTAAATCACTCATACGCTTACATAAATCATTCATACGCTTACATAAATCATTTATTCGATCGATTTCTCGAATCGTGAGTTTGGGACGCCTGTGATTTTACACATAAAAGCATCGTCTGATGGAAGCTTTTATTCAAAAACTAGTCGATGAATTTTCTTGGGTTTCCACTAAGCAGTGGAAACCCAAAATGGCATAACTCGCTTAAAACGCCTCGGATCGGCCTGAGAAGCGAGATAACAACAGACATAATGACAAGACATTGCGGTAAGTTGATTTTATTGTCAAAATATCATTATATTTAGCTATAAATTCGAAAGCGTAACACAACACCTCCATATGCCACCAGGCGAGAGTCACGTTTCGCGTATTTCAAAAGAGTATTATGTTAATTATTTCAACTCCTCTCATCGTGAGCTTGGGCCGCCTGTGGTCAGATCAGCCTTGCTGTTATGTTGGTCATTTGAGTATTTCTTTGGCTGATTAGGTCTGGTTTATCAGATCCTACGTACACGTGCAGCATTTTGGTTGCGGTCCTTTACTGATATTGTTCTACTGTATGTATGTTTTTTGGACCGTAGGTCTTTTTTATAGATCCGATGTGCTGTTCTTTATAGCAAGGTTTTATCCATGTTTCTTTATAAGGTTGGTTTTGTCCATCCCATCTTTGGCTCTGCGAGATATCAACACGACACTTGGACTCTCG